>KK117715.1:8918-21894 GCA_000611955.2 Stegodyphus mimosarum
ATTGAAAAACGTTAAAGGCCCAGAATTGTTAAAAAAATTTAAAATGTAAGTAAAATGTAAGTAATTTAAAATGTAAGTAAAAAAAATTAAGTAAGTAAATTCAGAGAATAAAATTATTCTCTGAATAAACTATCTGAAAATATTTTGTTTCAAATCTGGCTTTAAATTTTCTGTGAAGTTTTTAGTTCATAAATAGCTTCAAACATTTCTCTCTCCACCCCGACACACAGTGATCCCTGCACCATGTTTATTTTTACGACTACGCGGTATTTGTAAGTAAAAAAAATTAAGTAAGTAAATTCAGAGAATAAAATTATTCTCTGAATAAACTATCTGAAAATATTTTGTTTCAAATCTGGCTTTAAATTTTCTGTGAAGTTTTTAGTTCATAAATAGCTTCAAACATTTCTCTCTCCACCCCGACACACAGTGATCCCTGCACCATGTTTATTTTTACGACTACGCGGTATTAGATAAATACTATGGTTACAATTAAAGAACAAAACTATGGTGAAAGATGTTGGTTCTTGATGGCGCGTATTTTTGTCAGAGCTCATGTATAATTCGCATTTACAAATTGTGTCACAGGATCATTTGAAAATCATCTTTAATTCCACAATTTGTAATTAATGCGGTAAGGATAATATCACCATCGGCCATCGTCATTTGCCTCTTTGCAAAACATAACATTATTATGCTCAAAATTTAATCGAAAACCTCAGTCATATAAAAGAAGTGGAATATACTTGTCTTCCGAACAAAATCAGCAAACTCTGGGACTTAAAAGAAAAGTGCTATTAACTGTCCGAACTAAAATAGTTTTATTTCCCCCGCGACAGTGTTTTGTGGTTCAGCAAAGCGGTAGATATTAAATTTTCCTTTCAAATTTATTCATTTGCTAACTAACAAATGAAATACTTTAAAAGTAACAAAAGGAGATTCGTTTAAATTATTATTAGTTACTAACTGCTCTCATAAAATTATACTTCCTAAATTCATTAATAGCATCCCTACGTATAAAGAAAGTATTCGTTTTTTTATTTGCTTGTGTATATTTCATTTCTTACAAATCTACAGTTATAACAAGAACTTGATGAAAATTTTCACATTTGACCTTCAAAACAAAAGAAAGATCATTATTTACATAAGATCTCGAAAAACTGCCTCACGGGGTCCACACTCAGAGCATTTATATCACACTCAGAGCATTAAGAACGCAATCCTATCTTAGATTCACGTCCCTGTTGTTGCGTTCCCTCTATTAATGTAAGTGTGTATATATTAACATGCTATGAAAGAAGTTTATAATTATTTTATTTTTACAAAAAAATAATATTAATATTTCTAAACTTCAACCATCTTAGGCTCACGTCACCTTTGTGGCTTTCACACTATGTATGCTTATTCTTTGGAACGATTACATGGGTATTTTAATTTTACGTTGTTCAATAGTTTTATTTGAGCTTGCTAAAGCTTTGCACAACATACTTCGAAAAAAATAAGATCAAAATCATTATTTGCGTGAGATTTAGGTAAATCTACCTCATCTTTATAAATGAAGCCTCTTCAAATTGCGTAATGTCTGGGCTGAGTATTTCATTTAGGTTTATAACGTGATAGATACAGTATGTTATTGGTCATCAGTCATCGGTATAAGGTGCTGTAAGAAATATGAAATGAAGAAGAAAATTGATTTGACGGCAGAGTTGGTGGTGGGACGCTTTCAAGGAGGATCCAGTAAATGCCAGTCACCAGGGAATAAGGATGTATTGAGGCACGCTATCTGAGCAAACGAAACCGCCATTATGCCCTGTCACTTACTCTGCTTAGACAATGCATTTTTCGTCGAGAATAAGGCTTTGAGTGTCTCAAAAAAATATTCTCTACCTGCTAATAGAAGTAATATTTCAACTAGTACGTACTAATAGATGCATCAAATAAACAACATCGTTAAAGCAAGAATTTGCCTTACAGCTATTGCTTTGCTTGGGCTTTTTACAACTTTTTAAAGTCGTGTAAAAACTATACCGCTCAGTTTCCTTCCTGTTTGTCTGAGGTAGTTATTAAGATTATACATACGAACATTTTGTCCAGATGAGAAAAGAAGAGCTTGAGCATTTAATTAATTTTGTCATTAAAATGAGTTTATATAGACATAGTCCATCAAATAATATTCTATTTTAAACCAAGGTAATATAAGAAATGTACGAGATTTTAATTACTTCTGAAGCAGAGGAGTTATAAAGAGCGAGAATATATTAATGAAATACATTGCTTAAACCTGTTTATATAATATATTAATTTAAACGATAAATTCTAATTAATTCGAAATTTCATTCCAAATCACGTTCCATTTACAGAATGTTTTAAGGAGCGTTTTTAAGTCAGCTTTTCAAAGTCTTCAGCAGATTTGCTATCACGTTCCGTAATTATAGTGAGCAAAATGTAATTTTAAGCACATTTAAAATCATATATAGACGGGATACACATGCTTAAAATCATTCAAAAGTATTTGTTTTTCAAATGAGATTTAAGTAATATTTTCTATTTTATAGATGTTAATGAAAACCATAAACTTTACCATTATATTTCTTCTGTTTGTTCTAGAAACCATTTTGAAACTGTTGCTCTCTAAGTCTGAACTTTATTCCTCATTTAAAAATCTATTTTTTAAACAATCATTAGAATTTAGAGCACTGAAGTGTACTTTATTAATTTGCCTCAGGGTTTGTAAATGAGTTGCAAAAAGGAGTTGATTTGAATTTTACAACTGCATCATTTCCTTTTTGTAACTCTTTTTGTTCAGAAGAAATTGAAGTCTTTTGCATTTCTCACATCTCCTTGATTTATTTGATTCATCCACAAATTTTATCTGATAGATTTGATCACACATGAAGATTTATTTTTCGCCACAAACGTTTCTATGAAAGATATAATATCTTCCTTTTTTATCTGGAAAGGAGTTCAGTTTTCGAAACAGAAGGGAACGTACTGCATTTAAATAATTTGTGAATGATATGTTTAAGACAACTAAATTCATACGAAAATTATTTATTCATTAATTCTAAATTAATAAGCGTCAATATTAAAAAATCGTTAATTTTAAAATAATTGATAAAACTTACTAAATTCTAAACATCTTTGCCTAGATTTGTCACCAACTTATAAAGACTTTAACTAACAAACTAAAAATTTATTCACGTCTTGGTCTTTAAAGCATAACTTCTGAGAATATCCTCACTGCAGAAGATGTATGTATTCCAGCATTTGCATATGTCTCTATTTTATGAAATCCAAAAATATATATGCTTCATCATGTTGCGAATCAACATACAGGATAGTTCAAAATTATTGAGAGCATTTCACATTTGAATTACGTGTCACAAATAGACTTCATCTGAAAGTTATTTAATGCTTAAAATGTTATGTAAAGTTGTTTTAAATTTTCTTTCCAAGGAAACAATAAACATGTACGCAACTTATTTTTTTTTAAATATGAAACGCGCTCAATAATTTTTGATCACCCTTTATTTCAGATTTTAAAGATGCTTATAAATGGTTTTTACGACTGCGTTCATGCTCATAACGTGTGCAATGGGATGCGCGTTAACACGCTCTGCCTAGTCGAAAAGGTACTCGAAATCTCATTTCAAATCACGTTCACCTTACAGAATGTCATTTTTATTTTTTAAGTTTAAAAGTCAGATAATTTTAAGTCAGATTTTCAAATTCTTCAGCAAATTTGCTATCATGTTCCTCAATTATAGTTAGCAAAATATAATTCTATTTACATTTAAAATCATATATATATACGGGATACACTTGCTTAAAAACATTCAAAAGATTTATTTTTCAAAAAGATTAAAGCAATATTTTCGATTTTTACAGATAAAACTTTATTATCATATACATTATATTTCTTCCAGAAACCATTTTGAAACTGTTGTTCTCTAAGACTGAACATTGTTCCTCATTTAGAAAACTATTTTTTAAACAATCATTAGACTTCAGAGCAAAAATATTTTTGCTTTATCATAGCAGTTGCTAAAAAATTAAAGTGGATGTTAGGAAGATTTTGTGCTTTCGATGCTTTGTTTTAAAGATTTCGGGTCATTTTAAAAGGTATTTCCCTTCCGAAATTTTGTATGAGCCATCTGTAAACAGAAGAAATTTATTTTTCGTAAATCTTCGTAAACATCCGAAGGTGGGGTAAGAAATATTATTTAGTCTAGATAATTTGTTGATAATAGTTTGTGTCAGTTTCGAGAAGTAAAAAGAAATCGTGTAATGTTATTGTAAATCGTTTGGAAGTATAGAATTGTCTTATTGTGATATAGAATTGTTGTATTGGTACCGACGTATAGCATAGAAGCAGCACAGAATTGATGTTGTAGATATGAATTTTTGTTGCGGTATACATAGTATATAAGTCTTGTTGTAATTGCTAAGGAGTTAGACTTAAGAAAGAACGCATCTGCCATTTGGGACAAGTTACAGAATTAATACCAAGAATAGATAATCGTTTATCCGAATCCCATGTAGAATTTGATGAATTAGGAAGCCTTTTAGGTCAGTTAAAAACAAAGATGAACACCTCACATATACTGAAAATAAAATCGAAGATCTTTTAGATGATGCAGAAATCCAATAGGATATCGAGCAAATTGATGAATGTAATGAATTAATTATATTTAACTCGGTAAAACTAAAAAAATAAAATAAAATTATTGCAATCCACATTTGCAGAAGAACCAGCATGTATGCATCCTATAATAAATGAAAGTAACCAAATGCAAATACAAAATTACCTAGCCGAAGCTCAAACGTACTTACGGGGACCAATCTGCGTATTTGTATTTCTGGAATAAAATCGAAAATTCGATTGACAAAAATCTTCTCTGTAAGATGCTGAAAGATGTTCTTATTTATTTAGTTAACTTATAGGCGAAGTTCTTCCTTGTATTAAAGGTTTTGCTGTTATCTAGAATTAATCCAAGGTACCTTTGGCCAAAAGGACATGAAAAATCAAATCTCGAGCACTAATAATAATTTAAAAGATATGATGGATATTTTGCTGTCACTGCAAAGGAAAGAACGCTTCACATACACTCTCCGTCTCCCCATGCACCAAGTATAAACAATCTAACCACTCGAATTTCGGTGCCCCAAATCGGAATAAATCTTTTTACTCCGCTAAAGACATGTTGCTTCCAACACTTGTATATTTTGCAATCAGGAACACTTGAGCCACTCATGTGAGAATTTGAACACTCGAAAAAGAAAGCGAGGAGCTTTTAGGAGAAAAAAGATGATTTGGTTTATGTGATTACGGCAAAGCCTCGAGGGCTATCTGTATAACGGGAAGGATGCCTTCGTGGAGGACATTCTATGCCTCGTATGCACGCTGCACATGGGGAAAAGGCCCATACAGCAAGCTCTTTCGCGGTATTTGAGCCTCGAGCCAAACTACCAGCATTCAGCAACTTTACCGATCGAACACTGATGGGCCGAAAAATAAAGATGCTTATAATGTTTTAATATAAATTGCTACGCAAAGGGGCAAACTGCTCCTTCTTTAACGGTTAACTCGCCTGAGCAATATTTTTCAAATTAGAAAAGTCTAAAAAACAAAGGTTTGAATGAACGCGACTCTAAAGGTGGAATCTACTAAAAGAGTTTCTACTTCATCAAATTCTGTGACAAAAGACGGAAAAGGAATTTTCTTCCAATGTGTTAAGGCAGAAATTGTTTGTAAGGAATTATCAAATTTATTTCTTGCGTATTTTGTAATTGCTCTGAGCGCTCATTTTTTCAGAGAAGTGTTTCTAAAAGATAAGGATTAAAGTTTGTTGTTTTAGATAAGTTGAAAATTTATAGTTTGGGCGCAAAGACTAACAAATTGCAGATTTGCCAGAGGGTGGAATTGAAATTACGAAATATTTTGAATTGAATGAGGTGCTTATTAAAACATTAGAAATTGATAAAACGTCGAAAGCTGCAGTAAATATTCCAGATCGAGGTATTTGTCCAGAAATTTATTTTTTTATATATTTGTATATTTTTATATATTTATATATTTTTTATATATTTTTTATATATACCGAGGTATTTGGAGTGCAAAGAGTTCCATTTAACATTTATTTTAAGGAAATATATAGCGAATTTCATTGTTAACAGGATCAGATTTTTACTCGGATTCGACTAAGAGATTTGAACTGTTAAACTCGTCATTAGTATCTATAGAAACTATTTTCGGATGATCACTCCAAGGAAAATATGTTAGCTAAGTAAGACTACGTCAGTTAATTTCGTTCTCAATGAAATAAATTCGGTCTCCACTGAACTCAGGGACTTTGGGGAATTCGAGATTTGGAGCATTAGAGCAGATATGTGGAAGAAATTAGGAAATATTAGTGAGGTAGCATTGAAAGGTTTCAATAGCTTAGTTCGGAGGTCCAAGAGAGATCTAGCTGTTATATAAGGAATATTGGGAGGTTGTTGGCATTTATCTTAAAAAAAGGAATAATTGAAATATCTGATTTTCTAGGGGATGAATTATCATTTGACTTATCTCATTATGCTGTTCTTCCAGAAGACACAGTTAGCAACCGTTCGTGAATTTATTTGATGGCGCAGAGCATGAACAAGAAAACCTTTCACTCAATGACTGTCTTCATACTGTAGTGAGCATGTATCCCAATTTTTTGAACTGTTATTAAAATCCAGACAAACTCTGTACCTTATACAGCGAACGAATCTTCCTACAAATTTAAATCGATCGAGAAGATCTTCGGTAGGTTAAATTTCTATGCATTGATGATCTAAGTTTTAATAAATATATTGTGCTAAATTTTAGTTATGTTTTGTTTGGACGTGCACCAGGTCCTTACCTGCTCGAAGTTATATTGAAATTTCGTTTCGAAAATTATCCAGAAACCTGTGAATTGCTACTAAACTCCTTCTGGTTTGATAATTTTGTTGCTGAAGCTGATAAAGTAGAAGCAGCTCTGAAAACAAGCATCGAAAGCACTAAAACTCTTAAACATGCTGGAATAGTGCTAAGAAGATGTCAGAATAAATCTTTCGAACTTCGCAATCTATGGAAGAGAGGTGGTATGGGAACATGTAATACCGAAGAATCCATCACTGGATATACTACTCTGTCGAAACTTCTGGGAATGTTCTGGAATACAGACAAGGAATTGATTTTCTTCGACATAAACAATTAGATGAATATTCTTGTCAACAGATTCAGTGTAAGGCGCTTCGTCTTGTAAATAATGGGCTGCACCATTGACCCAATTGCATTTATCGAACCTTTCATAGTTCGACTTAAGCTATTTCTTCAAAGAACTCTGTATTGAAGAACAGCTGGCATGGATTAAGATGATAAATTCCAATCTTCATTGGACTAAAACTAGAGCAATTGCGGTGCAGTGAAGTTGAAAATTTGAACAACGTCGCAGTTCTTAGATACTATCTTTCTGAATTCAATTTACATAATTTTGTTTTACTTCATAGTCAATCTTTATCATACGCATCTGTGACGGTATATGTGTAAGTAGTATATTTGAGAGCGATCACTTGAGTCAATACAGTTTTTGTCGCCTAGACGGTATAATGGTTAGGGAAGCCTACTACGGTACCGAAAGACACGGGTTCGAATTCCGGAGAAGACATGGATGTTTGAAAATGTATAGTATCGGTGCGGCATAGAGGATCGAAAGTCCTCTCTTGTGAATTGATGGTAGAGGAGAGGGGTTGGAGACCCCCCGTATCCCCTCCTGTAATGTTTTCACTCCAAATTGGGGGTGAAAATAGAAGTCCAACCTCTCTTCGGAGTAGGCTCTGGCAACCGTTCTTCCATGTGCTAATGGAACAACAATAGAGTATAAGGTACTTCTCCCGCCTTCTTCGCATGCCTTCGTGGTTTAATGGTCAGCACGCGTCCGTGGTTCGATTCCCGGCGAAGGCGTTGCTCATTTTTCATCCCTCCTGCTTCGAAAAAAAATACCTAATGCCTCTACACTGGCGTCCGAACTTAAAAGTTGGTGGATGATGATTCGGATTTGGCGATTGAGATTTTCTCATTTTTCATCCCTCCTGCTTCCAAAAAAATATTTAATGTCTCTACAAGAGTTATAGCTAGTTTTATATGTTCCAGGACACCATCATACTAGAACGTTTGTTAGGATGTTTATTAACTTATAGGCTTAAGTGTCTTCTAACTTACCCATGTGCCGCACCATCATATACAATACTTTATTACTTCTAAGCTTATTAACTTCTAGGTTTCTAAGCTTACTAAAAAGTAAGTAAATGCTTGAAATTTGGTGTACATTGCTTGTTCTGGACTGATTCAAAATATGTCTGTTGTGGATAGTCTATAGTCTATAAACACACACGCTTCGCGAAGAATAGAGTAGAACAAATTCAAACTTTTACTGATGCTAAGAAGTTTGGTCATTGTCCTGGGAAGGGGAATCCAGCAGACATCCTTTCCAGCCGTATTTCGACCTCCGACTTAGCTGAAGACTCTCTGTGTTTGCATGGACCACCTTAGTTGAGTCAGCCCTGTATATTTGGGCCTGATAATATTAAAACTGAGAATTGCACTGAGGATTCAGAATTACGAAAGGAGTTTGAAACTGAAACACAAAAAAAGAAATGCAGTAGAGAATTCTCAGTCTATTTTAGGTTTGAATAACTACAGTATTGCAAATTATGGTGTTAATTAAAAGCTTCATTAGTAAGCTTAGAGAACAATAAGTGAAAATGGGACCTTGCATTGCAGTTGAAATCTTAAAGCATAACAGGTCTGTATAAAGCGTGAGCAGTGACTTGTGAACCTTTCCGAAGTAGAATGCTACGAAATTGCTACGAAAAAAATTGCTACGAAAGAAAGAAGTAGCAAGAAATTGCTACGAAGAAATTGCTTTCGTAGCAAAGAAATTGCTACGAAATCGTCTAAACATACTGTAAAGAAGGTTTTAAAAAATTGTCTCGTTTATAGAGTGTTTTATAGAGTGACTGCTATGGACACTCTATAAAACCTGTTAAACAAATAACAAACCAATTGCTAAAATATCGAATATTGGAAAATACCCTATTTGCCGTATCTGCAGATGTTGTCACTGCTCCAGGCTTTCTTTGTTAGGAAAGGCCTTCATCAAAGATATATATAGCCTTGTTCACATGTGGATTTACCAGAGCACTTCATATCGACTTAGTAGCTAATATATCGACCAAAGGTTTTCTTTTGTCGTTAAGACATTTTTTGGCAAGACTGGGTAAGGTGGTAATTTCTGTAAGGTCATGATTTCTGATAATGCTAAGATTTTTAAGGCCATAGACAACATTTTGAAAAGTTATTTCCAAATTTTGGCTGATTAGGACATAAAATATTTTGCTGTTATACATGAAATAACATGGCTGATTATTATCCCTCATGCCTAATTGGGGGGTGGGTTCTATGCCAGACTATATGAAAGACTATTCTATGGAGAATAAAAAAAAACTTTAAGGAACATCCTTGGAAAAGCGTGTCATAGCTTCGAGGAAATTACGACTATTCTTGTCGAAATCGAATTGGTATTAAATCAGAATCCCTTACTCAAGTAAGCGATGAATTGAATGAACCAAAACCTGTTACTCCAGCCCATTCTCTGCTTTCTGGTCAAGACAATATTTTGTTGAAATTTTCATTAATCAATCTTAAAAAAATCAAAGTTTGACTAGCCGAAAATGATACCGAACTAAACTTTTAAGTGATGACTGTATAAAATGGAAAGATAATTACTTAATGCAGTTGGTATACTCACGTAAATTTGTGAATCCATCACAGGGAAAGTATGGTATGTTAAAAGAGGAGATGTAGTTTTTGCCTGACGGGACCGCTAAATCAAAATTTCTATGGCCACTTGATATTGACGAAGAGGTTTAGACTGGTGTGACTGATACGTACGTTTGTGCATCATTTGAACTGGCAAGGAGTAATATAAGCGACTCATCCAGTTAATTGAATCCAGCTTGAAATAGCTCGATATTTCTTCTTACATATAATAAATATCTTATATATAAGAAATATAATTAAGTGCAGTGTACGGTCAGGTATTACTGTTTTTATTGTGTTTTGTATTGCGTTATATTTAATAATTGGTATTGTATTTTATCTTTTGTTTATATTTTGTGTGCTATTGCAGAGTACAAGTGGGGTGTGTTTAAAATTTATGTGTTTGCGTTGTGATGCCCGCTAGCACGCTCTGTGAGATTACCTGCAGCGTCGCAAAGCAGTGCATAAAAATATTTTTACGTTACCACATAAGTTGTTAAAAACATAACTGGATCTTTGGAAGATTTGAATTAATGTTTTTATTCTTTGTTTGAAAAGTTTCGGATCATTTTAAACATACAATGAACAATAAGTAATTATCTCCAAATTTACTTTTGAAATTCATGAAAAAGACAATTCTTAACAAACACAATGTTCATCATATAAATATTTTCAAACGTTTTTTATTCAGGTAATCCACATATCATCAAATTCCATTATCCATATTAATTTTAAAATAACATTACTCTGTGTGTCCCTAGAGCAAAGTCTTTTAAGTAGTAAGGAAGATTGCAAACTCTAAATTTCGAATCGTCATACGGAGAGTAATTAAAAGGATTTTAATTAACTTAGAGCGAAACCGTAGAAAAATAACCCGAACAGCGGTAAAAGTATAAAATTAAAGAAAATTCTAGACACGTGTATCTTTTCTGTGAATAAATAATACTGAGAATGAGAATAATCGCATTAACAGACACAATTGCTTCAAATGTATTAAACTATGTGCCTAGTTAACACGAAATATAAACAAAAATGTAGCGACAAATTTAAATTTTTTTCTTTCTTCTCTTTCTTAAGAATTTTTTTTTGTATTTCAAAAGATAAATTCTAACTAACTTGAAATTTCATCTCAGATGCGCCTAATTAAAATTGCGTTAGTATTAATTAAAATTAATTAATAGTATTACTAACTAAAATTGCGTAACACATGTTTACTTTTTATGGTGACAAACTAATCTCCAGAGATCAGTTATCTAAACTTATTTGCCCGATTTAATTTTTAATGTTTAATATTGTTGGGATGCAATAATAAATTAGTAAAACTAACTATGTTTATTTAAGTTTCCTCTGGGAAAAGTACATCTACATTTTGGAGAAAGAGATTAAATGAAAATGCCTTAAATTTTAAGAATTATTATTCTTTTCAGAATTTCCAAATAATGTTACAGACTTCCATTATTGTATTCGTTTCGTTTGACAAATATGGCTTAATTGTTAAACATTTTCAATGTTATATATGTAGAATGATATGGCATTAATTTTGTCTTTAAAATCAAAGCTAATGGTTATTTGTCTCGTGCTTAATTCTGAAGAAAATATTTCAAAGTGAAAGGAAATTCATACCAATACAATAATTGCAATAAATGTAGAAGTTTGTTTACGGTACATATAAGCGCATAATAGAGAACTTTATTTATAACATAACCTAAGTACTTTACGTGCTATAGCGATCAGCAGTTTAAAAAATTATTAACGATATTTTTAGCTCAAAGAAGCGTTAGCTTAGAAGGTCTGTAAGTGTTGAAAAGGGATTTTTTGTTAAATCACAAAACATTTTTGGAATTTTTTGTTTTTTGTTTGTTTCCAATAAATATTATCGCTCTGTATTATTTTAAAGGAAATTAAATAAAGGAGAATGTGAATGAATGTATGTATGTTTCTCGCATTGTGAAAAAATGATGATGCCTAGAGCCATCAAATTTTGAATAACGTAATTCTCCACCGGAACTTGGGCACCTGGAAGCCCGAACTTTGAATTTTGAACTTGTTTTATTATCGGTTTCACATTTGTAAAACTTAAAGAAATTTTTATTAAGAAATTCAAAGATTTGAAAACGAGCAATGGCAACACTGTAAGAAAAAAAATAATATATGTCCAGCGAGGGATACTGTCTATCGGAAATTCTAAAAATATGATGTTTCTAAATATCTAATTGCCATGAAAGTTTTCAATCAAAATTCATTCTGTGCAGAATTGAAGATAGTACCAGCAAGATGTAGCTGCAGGTGTGAAATATGCAGAAGTCTCAAGGAACGATGACCTGACTATGTGGTGTGTGTGGCAAAAGGTCTCATTCGAGTCCGTACAGTGTCCAATGTACATGCGAATATCCATTGTATATGTAAAATACCGCACTAAGACATGATTTGAATCACAGAATCCCAAAATCAGGGATATCTTTTCTTTAATGAATTTTTTATCACCATTATTTATAAGGATAATTTTCTATTATGTAATAAAACTTAACCTAATGTCTTTTAATTATTGTTCAATGATGCATTATGTAAATTAAAATTCGTTTTGGGCAAAAAATGAATAACAGATGAGGATAAATGTCAAGGGGCAAAAACATGATTCCGATATGTTGATAAAGATGTCAAAGTTTACAATATCTTGCAAAGAAACTGAAAGTAGTATAAAACCTGCTGCGCGTCACAAAGGAGTTTTAACATGCTGTGAATAATTTAACCACAGAATGCTTGTGGTAGTGAAGAAATTTCAGAAAAGTATTCTTTAATTATTTTTTCCCTAATGGTTAGTTGTTTAGAGAAGTTGACCACTATTGACCACTACTAAGGCCGGCAGCGGCCTTATTATGGAGGCACCTAATAGCTAGGGTTACCGTTACGTACTGCTTGGAGACGACAAATTACGTCCAAACCTTCTCTGGAATTTCATAACGGACACTTCGGTACGGCAGTCAAAGTCACTAACCACGTTACCGTCTGGTCCGCCATTCCTGCAGCTGTAAACATCGGTATTAACTGGCCAAGATATTTAATTTCTTTAATTTCACATTTACATTTTTTGTACCCACTCATGCATATTCAATACAGTATTAATATTTTGCGTCATTCTCTTTC
>KK117715.1:21959-85954 GCA_000611955.2 Stegodyphus mimosarum
TCTCGCTTTTCATTGAAATGCACAGTGTATGCGTTTTGTGTTAAATGGAATAATAAATTTAAAAAGGGAAAATTTCAAGTTAATTTTATGCTAAATATTTCTAAAAAGTGAAATACCATCATTGTTTAAATCAATAGGCATAAAAATGAACTATTTCTACTTTGAATGAAAACTAGATATCTTCAAAATGGAAGATAATTTTATATTTTTTATATGACTATAACTATTTATTCAGATTTTTCAATGGGAGAATTTCCAAAATTTAAATTCTTGAGAACTGGAAAAAATACAGCAAAAACCTTCTTTGAAATTAAATCTGAGTATTACATTTGCCTTCCAAAATTTTTACCGTATGTTGAATATTGAGCGGATTATAATCTCAGCTTTCACACAGAAGTAGTAGAGATACTGTAACATAATGCAGTGAAACAGACATATATAATAAGAAATGGGATTGGAATATTATACGATATACACTGCAAAAATCTTGCAGGATGAATAAGATTCTGTACATAGGTTCTTACCTTTATTGCAAAAACAATGATATATACAAAGTTAATATAAAAAAGTGAAAACAGTAAATCTAAGAAGGAGGAGATTAAAGTGATAATAAATGTAAATGCAAATAAGAAAATATTTTTTAGAAATCCATGATATTCTATCTAAATATGTATACATATTTATAAATATAATATGAAAAAATTGAATCAATATTTTTACAGTGTCTAAAAAATTTTCAGTTTCGGTGTTATGATAAAATCAATCTTTTCAATCTTTCATGCGATATGTAAACTGTTATAGGAGGTCTGAAAGATTAATGCGTGTATTCTCATGTATTTTATATGATACTTCATTTTCAGCAGATTCGTTTCTGCAGGTAAAATGCAGAACTTTGCATGTAGCCTTATAAGAAGTTTTCTTATGTTCTGAAATAAAATTAATGATGGACCATGAGGAAAATTTATATTGCTGTAACATACTTTAACTATATTCTCTAACATGGTTTCGTACAACGCAATTAAACATGCTATTACTTTCCTATAAGGCAGCCGAAAGGAAGTAGAAATAACGGGAATTTTCTCTGACTCTTAACATGCATTTCATGTCTTTCCGGCAAGAAGAAATGGTCCCTAGCCTGTTAGAAATATTCTAGTTGAATTATTTTTTGAAACTTTTCTGTAACGCGGATGAGCGATCTTGTCATTTGAAGGTGCCTCTTCTTTCTCTGTCATTTGTAAAGTTTCCTGCCGTTTCTTGAATAAATGAAGCGATATTTCTTGTTTAAGAATATTTCTCAAATTAGATTTATAATCAGATCAGTTGCTTGAAGGCTTAGGAAGTTAGAAGGAAACCTATTCAATTAAATAACAGTGAGCTTAGTCCTTTTATGAAAATATTAATTCTTATCTTATTTGAGCAGAATTTCGATATAATATTCAATATTTCAGGAAAAGAATTTCTGCTACGGCGTCGTATGTTTCCTTACTCTTTATATGCAGGTTATTGCATCTTTCAAAATAATTTCAAATATACACTCACGTTTGTGAAAATTGCAACACCATGAAGGACTTACGCGAGTGAGCTGAAATTTTCAGGAAATGCAAAGTAGCGCATGATATGCAAATGATTAGAATTGCAAATCCGTAGCGCATGCGTATGCTGAGCAGCGCCCTCTGAACGGCTGATGGATCCGAATAAATAGACGGCTGTAGCGAGGCGTGTATGGTTATCGGTGGTTATCTGCTAGTGGTAAACGTTAACTCAATCTGTACTTATGCCTCGTCGACGAAAGAGAGCGAGATTTGAACAACTTACAGAGTTTGAACGAGGGAGAATCATCGGCCTTCGTGAAGCTGGATTGTCGTATCGTGCAGTAGCCTCTCGTGTGCAGCGTAACAGCAGCACAGTGATGCGCGTTTGGAAGCAGTGGACGGACGAGTGTCGGACAACTCGGAAATCCGGGAGTGGACCCCGAAATGTGACGTCAGCTCGCGATGATAGACACCTGGTCCGCATGGCGCGGACGGACCGTACAGCTTCCTCTAGACAATTGGCAGCACTGTGGTCAATAGCTACAGGTGTTTCATTGTGTGCTTCATCAATTCGTAGACGTCTGCTGCAGTGTGGACTGCGCGCACGGACTCCTTTATACAGGATCCCCCTAACGCACGACCATCGCCGCCTGCGGCTACAATGGGCCAATCAGCATAGAGACTGGCGTGCTGATTGGCAGCATGTCGTGTTTTCTGACGAATCCCGCTTTAATTTGTGGTACCATGATGGCCGCATTCGTGTCAGACGCTATGCCGGTGAACGCCACCTTCCGGAGTGCATTATCGAACGCCACAGTGGACGAACACCCGGAGTTATGGTCTGGGGCGCCATAGCATATCATAGACGATCTCAATTGCTACGAATTGTGGGCAATCTGAACAGCAACCGGTATATCCGTGAAGTTCTACAGCCCGAAGCTGTTCCCTTCCTTCAAAGCTTGCCAGGCGCTGTATTTCAACAGGACAATGCCCGCCCTCATACTGCTCGGATTGTTAAATCCTTCTTTGCAGCGCAGCAGGTACAGCTTCTTCCTTGGCCTGCGTGTTCCCCGGATATGTCGCCAATTGAACATGTGTGGGATGTCATTGGTCGGCGTCTTGCTCGTGATCCTCGTCCTGTTGCGTCTGCAGACGAACTTTGGGTACGCGTACAAACGATATGGAATGCTCTTCCTCAGTCAGACATTCAAACTTTGTTTGACTCCATGCCACGTCGTGTAGCAGCACTTATTGCGGCGCGTGGTGGCCACACAAAATACTGATTCTGATCTCTTGTTCTTGTTTGTTTGCTTTGAACATTTAATCATTTATTTGTACCACTACCACTCAACTGTGTATTAAATTGCATTCAATTATGACGATTCCTTCTTGGTGTTGCAATTTTCACAAACGTGAGTGTATTTTCGTTTTAAGCAGTAACATATATGCCTTTGCCTTACATATATACCCAAATTCATGAAGGGCATCATTCCCAGATTCTTAACTATGTTTTCAAAAAATTATTTTCGTAAGCGTTTAAAAGGAGAATTAGTCACAGAGTGCTAACCTTACTTGCTAGGTTTTTATGCGTGGATTTTGTCTTCTAATTATAAATGAATAGAAATTGAGCGCATGATTGCTGACTAAAATAAACTAATACCACTAATTCGCGTTTAAAAATCATCGGTGGGTTTTTGCACCAAGAATCCTAATTAATATTAATTTGAATGTCAATAAAACTGCAGTTACTATTATCCATAAAATAATTTAAAGTCCTACCTAACGGGAAATAAGTTTGCTCAAAACGTCCTTCTTGAATTCAAACATCATAGTAGAGAATTTCCAAACAAGGAAGCACCGAACCTACCTTTGCTTTTCATGAGCATGAATGTATTTAACATCATAATGTACGTCGAGTTTTATGGACTGAAGTTCCACAGGACGCATGTACTCTTTAGCCTCTTTTCTAGTCTGAGGCATGGCTGAAAAAAAAGTTACGTTTATTATTGTTATGGATACGGGTATTACAGGAGATCGGGTGCGGATACAGGTGTTATTCAAAGCGTTTTTCTGAAAACGTTAGACACACAGGTAAAATGCACATATGAACAATAAACGCTCATATTTTTTATAACGTACTCTTGAAAACTGACATGATGTATTAATTTACATTAGAATTTTGGAAATAAAAATATTACTAAGGAAATTGTTCAGAATATCATTTTTAATTTTTGGAGTCTTTTGCCTTACTTGTGTCCGCTCCGTACCTACAAAATTGTTTACAATACTGTTACGAATTTTACATTTCGTTAGATATTTTTAGTAGAATTATAATTAAAATTGTTTTATTTCCCCACGCACAGCAGCACAAGATATAGTATTTAAAAAAACTGCGCCGGAAAAGTAAACATACAGGAACACATGCATTTAACATTTAATAAATAGATATCTTGTAATTTATATTTAATTTGAATAAATGTAATTTACTACTATGTTAGCTGTAACCGTAATTCCATTTTCTCTTTTATTTCCAGAAATCTCAAGAAGTAGAAAATGCTACCCATCGCGCGACCCATTGAATGCTATAAAATGCCAGAGAGAGAACATTTCAGTTCAGTTGTTAATTAGTTTCTTAGTTACTGTTGCGATTTGTAGTTCCAGGGTTAACTTTCTCTTCAGATAACGTTTTGCACTGTGTTGCATTAACGGTTTTAGTAGTTTAAAGTATAACTACCGACTATATTGCATGATATTTTGAACACTTGTACAGATATCTCTGAGGATAATTACCGCATTCTATTATATTACTTTTGATAAAAATAAATTTTATTAACCTTTTATCAGACTTGTGCATTCCATCTATTATTAGCCAATACGCACGCAACAATACTAATATAAAATAAATGGTGCTATGTCTTGAAATGACCCATATTTATTATTCCAGGACATATTTGTCTTGAGCCAAAAGAAATCATTTTGGGATATCTGTGGTTTTTATGATGCTGGCAAGCTTTGGCTATACAGTGTTTAGTTACTGTTTTAAAAATTCTAGTAATGGATATTTATTAAGAACATATAAAAGGTTATTAGTTCTTAAATAAGTATGCATAGTTATAGATAAAAGAAATTTAAGCTCACATCTAAAACTGACCATTGTGTTTCTATAAACAGGTATCTGCTGATCTATATCAAAAGAAAGTGAAAAGGGTAGATTCGTTTTTGTTTCAAACTTGGAATTTCTTACAAAAAAGGAATTAGTTTGTTTTGTTTTCATTTGAAGACGAGAAAATGGACTGTATACAATAATAAAAAGCCACTCTAATATAGTATCGCTTTTAATATGAAGTAAGCCGTCCACATGACGACCGCACACTTGTATATTTTCCACTATAGAATATACAATAGCATTTTCTAGCGCTATTAATTACCATAAGCAGATTACGTTTCGAACACACACTATAAAAAGAAGCAAAAAAAAATTCTCGATGCCATGACGACCATATGACATCACACGGCGTTAACGCCATCTGTTGCAGACTGGATACACTAAAATTCTTAAGGTATAGAAAGAAGTACACAGGAATAATGGTCCAAAAACTATATTTTCCTTTTACAAAGATTTCTGCAAGCACGATTGTTTAAACTCTCTGCATTGCTATTGTATTTTTCATATATTATCTTGTGATAATCCATAAAATTATTCTTACTTTGCTTTGTAACTAGTACGGGGAAGGGCGATTTTATTTAGAAAATTTTGATCATCAAGGTCGTATATAAATAACACCTAAACCTTAAGATCAAGATTTAACTTGTGCTGCTTTTAATGGAAACAACGGCAGTATGAACAACTGCAGTTGTATAGCGTACGAAAACGTGCGTAAGAAACAGTCTGTTGAAAAGAAATGAGTCAACTAGCTAGCATAAAGCTTTTAAATGTGCTGAAAACTAATAATAAATTGGATTATATGAGCCCAGGGGACCATTACTTCATATTACAGTTATATAGCGGAAATACAAAGTTGAATTATCAAGAAACAAAATTGATAGCACAAATTTTTAACCTTATTTTAGTATAAATAAATTTAAAATCAAGTATAGCCGCAAATACGTAACGCATGTACAAGTAATAAAAAACAACTTAAAAAGAATTCTTTAGGCCAGTGATTTTGAAACTTTCTCAAGCTGCCACCGCCTAAGGAGCGAAATATATTTCAAAGAAGCCCCCTTTTGTGAAAATTCTGTAATTTAGGTATGGGAAAGGGGCGTTCCTGAATTATGAAACGCAAAAATTCTAAGTAATATTTTTCAGTAGACTTACACTCCAAATTTGTTTGATTTAATAGCTTTGCCTAGAAGTTAATTACATTCCTTCTGTTAAAACTGAAATGACTAATAACAGAAAAATTTGCTTTATGTTCAAGAATTACTTCTTCTTAAATAAATAATTTAAAAAGAACAGCAAAAACAAATACACCAAAAGAGTAACATCAATGAAACAATCAAGTATGAACAGTGTGATGTCTGTGCTTAATGATTCAGAGCCAGCTTCTGAACTTTCAGTTCAATATTTTTCGGGAGATGAAGGCGCAAATCCCCTCTTTCCACGATTTGGAATCGACTTCTCTTTTTTGTAATTAGATCAGTCAGAGCACTGATAGAGATAGATAGATAAACACATCATTTGTATATATATATATATATATATATATACAGTGGATATTCGATTATCCGGGTGAGGGTTATCGGGTTAGCGGATCATCCGCCTTTCGCGGCGTCCACTTATACACACTCAACGCTATACACTTGAGTATGTAAAAAACACACTCGCGGAAATTTGAGCGCGGAGAAAGATTTTTCATAATATAGAAATCGGATATGTAGCTAATTGTGAATAAGTTAAGGTAATAACTGAATTTAATGTTATAATTTCTTAAAGCTTCTGGCATACAACTTCACTCGCTTGCCAAAACATTTATAATGCAAATGTTTGCGAAAATGTATGTAGCAAAAAATCGAAGAATAGTTCAATAGTTGCTCGAATGAGTTGGTTTTCCATTGTTTGAGTGATGTGGATATTATTTCAACTGTCACAAGAAAAGAAAAGGCAGAGAATAATAGTGCAAATACAAACGAAAATGATCCTGACAATACATTACATCAGTTCCGAGACAGCAGTGACTTCTGCTGAAACACTATTTGATTTCGTCGACGAAAGAGAATTCGAATAATATAAGAGTGTTTCGAAAAATGCGCAGTGAAGTCCGACAGATATTTAAACGTAGTTAACAAGAAAGTAATAACTGTATTTGTAAGAAATAAATATATACGATATGCATGAAGATGCATAACTTGACTTACTCATTTTTCGGTTATTCGTGATATGCTTCCTTGGCATTAGTCCTAATAATCGATAGTACACTGAAATAAAATAATTATATTTTTTAATATTGCTAAAATTCCACTTCAACATACGTATTTCGCAATAAACTTACAAATAATGACTTTACTCTAATTTTCATAATTAGCATTATTATAAATGCCGAAATTCAAAAATTCAGATTTAAAAAGTCATTTCTATATACTATGAGGACGTAGCGTTATATACACGAGCAGACAACAGGATTCAGAAGATCTAAAAAAATATACATTTCGCTGAGAAATAATCCACTAGGAGGCAGACTACAAATGAATTGATAGGCAATCTTTAACAGTGTCCGTTACAATAATCTGTGCTCACTATCACGCTAAATTTCAGTCCTTCAGAACAGTCTCTTTCATAACACTTCGTAGAAAGGAACATACCGCCTGGATAATCGCACATCATACAGTCGAAATCCGATGTTCTAAGTTGCTAAGAATGAAATTTGCTCGCTTACGCTCTTTTTTCTTCCTTCTCTGATTAAATAACGGTTTTACAGTAATAGCGATTTTTGTTGATCATTCAAAGGTTAACATAATTTGCATTTCGCAGCATACATCTTTACAAGAACAGAGAACAGACCATCGCACCATCATCAACAGGAGATTTACATGTTCATGTCCCTCTTGTTTACCCTACTCTAAACGTTTCGATTTAGCTGGTCAATATATACGAGGTCGATATATATTTTACATACTTTAAAAATTCAAGTAATTTGTATTTTACTAAAGATAATGCAGTAAATATTATACTTAAGAGACTTTCTTGAGTATCAGTCATATATGTCACTTAGAGAATGAATATTAACGTAATATTATATTAATTTTATCTATACAAAATTAAAATAGATAGAACTATCTGTATAATAATGAATGTCTGCCTAATATTTAAGAAATAATTAAGGACAATACTAACGTAAGCTTTTAAAAATGTTTCTCTTTCACTATGAATTTCGTATTAAATGTAACAGTTCGAAATTTCAAAAAATTGTTTAAATGTTTAAGTAGAAGTATATGAAATATTGTACAAGATCTATTTAATATTTTAGAAATTATTTTATTACAGCTTCATGTTTCTTCAGTAATAGATTTCTAAGCAAATGTACAATGACATACGCCAAACTAATGAAACACTGAATTACTTAAGTGTCGTATAAATACAATTATTGTGTCATAAAAGTCTGGCTTTGTGTAAAAGTTTTTTGTTGCGTCATTAATTTACAAAAGTAACTCCCGGTTCCCTTATTTATTGATTTACTTTCCAGTCATTTTGAGTTTTAGGATGGCTGAAGTAAATTCATTTCATGAGGTTTTTTTTAAATCTCTGTTATGTATTGTGGTTTTATTAGACAATCATGTCATATAATTTTCAGTTAATTTTGCAAATGTATTAAACACTTAATTGTCAAAATGCTGTAAATATGTTACAGGTTTGCCTGCCATAGGCCCGGCACAGTATAGGTTATAAAACGAATAACTATAAGTCATTAGGGCCTGCGACATGTATATATCACAGGCTTTGATAATTTAACCGTATAGACAAAAACAATGCTGTAGAATATAGAAAGAAATATGTGACATGATCTTGAAGGAAACTGATGGCGAGTTTAAAAAATAGCCTCTGTTTTTATCTTAAGACCCTTTTCAAAGCGCAACTCAATCTCTTTCTCTTTTTAAAGTTTATTCTATCTGACATAGGATCCCTTGAGAACACTGAAACTCAATCCACCATACCTGCGGAAAAATGAAAGTTCCTAATATTGAGGATTTGCTTTACTACATTTCAATACTTCTCTGTTGAACTGCTCAAAGTTATATTTCAAAATTCTTGGCTATAAAGAAAGTGTTCTAGTATATTTCACAGAATATATTCTCTAAATAGATATTAATAACAAGTGAAAAGTATATTTCAAAGGAAATCGAGCCTATTTCTTGGTATACTATAACGTAAATATACAAATGTCAGGTTTCTAAGATTCCTGCAGCTTACATAGCGAGAAACAGTTCGCATTATCCGTAGATTTAAGGTTAACGTTTTAACAAACGAATCCATACATTTGTACGTACACTTAATCTAAGTACCTTGTTGTTTCCTTTTCTTCAAAATTTTCAATAAATTTTCAATAAAGTGCAGGCTACTCTTCCAACTGCATAAACGAATAAAGCAAAGCATATTGGCCAAAAAATATGATATTTTCTCTCCGTAAAGTAATAGTTTCTACAAACCCTAAATAAAAGTGTTTTATTATTTCTGTCCTTTTAATTGATTACAACAATATCTGCCAAGGCTAAATGTCTAAACGTAGGGATGCGATCGTGGAGGACTACTTGCAGGAAATCTGGCTCGTACTTATGTGATATATGTGTAGAAAAACACAAAAATGTTGCCCTCTTTGAGTTTATAGAGTTCAGTTCGGCCATTTGGTTGTTTCTCTTACTCTTGCTTCAATAAACGTTTTAGATTGTATATATTATTTCTAAAGTGTAAGTGCTTAAAGAAAACTTAATGGGAAATTTCAACTACTTCAATTTTTGGAATGCATTTTTAAAGTTAAATTAATGCTTTTTACATGTCAAATTTCTGAAAGAGATTTAGTAAAAGTAATATTTGCACATGCAAAGTCAGCCAAAGAGATTGTTTTCTAGGAAGCGATGCAATAAAAAAAGAAACACAATTCTTTGACAACAAATGGATCCAAAATTTTGTCATGCAAGATGTTCATCCAGGTATATTCGTCACTGAATTAAAGCCAGATTAATAAATTTAAAATAAATCTATAAGACGAAGCCAATAATTAATTTTAGGCAGAAACAGAAACCGTCTAGTTAAACTGTTATTTCTTCGATGATGGAACTATAATTTAAGCCTTATGGTGTTAAAAAAAGTGTAGAAAAGTGCAGAGATGAAAAATCACATTGTTGCATTAGACGTAAACAGATATTATTTAACTATAAGTACAGGAAAATTATATTAGAACGGTTTAAAATCCGAAATTTTAAGCATTTCTTATTTTCTTGATGCGTAGATATAATCAAGATATTATAGGCCTATTTATCCTTCAAACGTTTAGGGCTATTTGAAATAAGAATTCAGTTTGTAGAGACATTAGGTATTTTTTGAAATCAGGAGAGATGAAAACGAGCTATGCCCTTGCCGGGACTCGAACCACGGACCTCTCGAATACCCGCCGAGCGTGCTGACCACTACACCACGAAGGCATGCTAAGAAGGCGGGAGAAATACCTTGTAAGTTAACAAATATTTATGTCAAGACTGAAAATAATAATTAATTTATATGAACTGAAATATCCATTGTGAGAGACATACATCAAAGTACGAACTTAAAAATGCTCAACATTTAGTTACCAAATACTGACCAAAATGAGGCAGAAAATATTCAGGCTACAGTCAAAGTAAAATGTAAATAAGTCAGAAAATCCACTCAAAGATGAGTGATTATAGGAAGTTGTAAAGGCGGGTAAATCAAGAAATCTCCAACAAATCTTCGTGATGTGTAGAACGCAAGAGAAACCGGTAGCAAGAGGAAAAGCTGAGAAAAGTTGGAATGATCGAAGGAAAAAATCCGGGGGAGGGAATTGCTATGTTAGCCAGCCATCTGTGCTTTCAGTGCAATCGTAGAGGTGGTGGAATCAATGCAACAGATAATGTAAGAAAAAAAAAACGACGGATGAGAGGGGGAAATTTCTAGCTGCATTCTATAACCAGAAGCAACCAGAATTTCACTGACACTATTTGAACTGGAAAAGACAGAAGTCATGTCGGAAAGTGGAATTATAATGGCGACATATTCTGTCATCTGACCAAAGTAACAAAAGATACTACGAAGACGGGTCGTTAACAATACTAGTAAGACTTAGAGCTGTAAGCTTGAAGAAAGCTTGAAACGAAAAGGACTTTCTTTTTTCTAGCCGCTTGCTCTCAAATTTATCAAATTTATAAACGAGAAAACTGTGTGATATAAAGGATACATGTTATTGAATTTTTTTCGTGGCTTTGAATTATAAGAAAAGTATGAAGTACCTTGTCAGTAAGATATTTAGAAGAAAGGAAGGAATGAATGTTTTGTCATACAATGAAATTTCCAGAAAATATTTTATTTATACCCAAAAGGAGCTTTTGAAAACATTTACACGTCGGTTGATCACAAATAGTGCACTGATTCCTAAGTAACGCCTAATTTTAAATTAAAACTCACTAAGCATAATTTTTCAAGGTTATATAACTCAAAGGATCTCGCGAACGTACTTCATAAATCTTACCCTCCTTTTTTTTCTGATCCACTAGCGCAAGTGATAACACCACTGTAATTAGATGGATATCTTACCTGAGAAGAATTTTCGAATACATTGTGAACCGGTTTCCTGTATAAAGACCTTGAATTCCTAATTTTTTAAAGTTATATATTTAATAATAATTAACCAGATATTAGGATTTAAACTATTACTTTAACTTCTTTTTTCCGTATTCCTCAGCAGAATGCAAATTAGTTGCTCTCTATTTAAACCGAGGGTTTGAATGTTTAAGAGTTAGAGCTTCCGGCAGCCTCGCCTACCAATTACGTACTATCGCCAGTTCTGCCAAAGTTTTATTCCGTCTTTCCATCTTGTAAGCCGATGTTTAAATACGCATAATCAGTTACTTGATCCAGCTTAAGTAGTCTATTTTGTGTGTAGACTCTCACTACTTTACATAAATCTTAATTTTACTTCAGCTTTTGTTATTTTTAATTCTCAAAGGTAACGGAGGATTCTATCCAGCACACATTTGAGTTAATTTAAAAGGTTCCACTCAAAGGTTATTTTAACCGTTATATATATTTTTTTTAATTTGAATTTAGTCTGGAAGGTTAGTTTGCTCATCTGTATGATAGGGTCTGACGAAGTGTTAGTTAAGCTACTAACTCTTAAAGCTCTATCAAAATATCTTCCAAAATCAGGTAGCTTTCGTATACTTTATCACGATCAATTGAACAATCAGCAAGAAATCCATAATTATATTCAGTGATTTTACTGATCAGATGGAGTCAAAGCATTCTCAACTAGCTCACCGTAGTACTATACACTCGTGTTCAAAACGTAAGCAACAAATGCTAAAAAGAGGAAGGGAAACATACGGTTAACACATGAAGTAGACACTCCATCGTCAAACGCAAATAGACAATCAAATTAGCATAAATGGCATTCTCACAGTCATACCACAAAGCCGTAAAATCAGCATGTCGGACCTATACGTATGATCTCAAACAACGATAGTTCCGTGTAATCAGAGGTAGCCAAGATTAAGCCGCAAACATCACTTGCATGATGAAATGCATTGGAGGGCGGAAGGGATGTTGCGAGCTGCTACAAGACAATCCGTTGTAGCGAGGAGCTGAATGTGAAACGTATTTTCACCATTAGGCTGTGGAATCCTGACCAAAGGGATCGCATCGCATTTCTGTGCTACTGCAGGACGGCCCACATCCCGCTAAACTGTATGAAGGTAGACTGTGCGCCTGACGACTTGTGTTTTGTTTTCCTTTGTTCACATTGCGTGTCAGATCGAGGTTGAATTGGGCACATGTCATCGCTATTGGACGCCAGAGGACTGGGAACACGCACTCTTTACGGATGAGTATTGATTTAGATATAAGAACGATTCCCGAAGGACAATAATATGACAAGAACAAGAGTCGGGAGTCAAACATCGTTGAAAGAGACCATTACAGAGGAGAAGACTTATTTCTATGGATTGGGTAAGCAACGAACAGCCGCACCGATTTCTACGTGATTCTTGGAGATTGCGTCACAGCCGTCTGATACCGCGACGAAATTCTTCCTCATCTTGAGCATCCTTTTATCGCTGCACTAGGTACATATTCAATATATATGGACGATAATACCCGCTCACATACAGCTAGAGTGGTGCGGACTTATCGGGAAGATTAAACCATTCCGTATCTGTCATGGCCAGCAGGATCAAGGGACCTGAATCCTATTAGAAATGTGTGGAACGTGTTGGTACGACGGTTAGTAGGTCGCGGTGTGCCGCTAGGTACCTACAATGAACGCCGACATGTTACAGTAACTGATGGTACTGCCACAATAGGCGATCCATGAATATGTTGCCAGCTTGCTCCAGCGTTGTCAAGCATGCATTTCGGCTAGCCTTTATCATACCCTTTTATTAGCGTAATGTTTCCACTGCACATTCTTCCAAATAATTTGGTATTTCGCGATGCAGTGGTCGTAATATATGTGCTTCTGTGCGTCTTTGCTTTATTGCTTGCTATGTGATTTAATAAAGCCACACCAACATCTTGGATCAATTACACGCATAAAGTAGTTTTTTTTTATTTTCGTAATCCCGTGTTTTGTTTTTGTTGCTTATTTCTGCGGAGGAGTGGATATCAGAATGCCAGCGCATGCAAACTTATTTTCTATATTTGAGTAACAGAAAGGTTAATTTTAGTTATCTTGAGTTTGCATAACTGGCAGCTTATGCATACTAAATACAAATATGTAATTTAATTTTGTGTTCTTAAGTTATGATGCTGAATAATTCAAATCAGCGTCTAGGATCAGTGTTTATAATAAGAATAATATGGCGATAAAGTTTGAGAACGAGCAACTTACAGCATCATTAGATATTTATACCTTAGATACGTTACCGACAAAGTATGAAAACCGGCATTCTATACTACCTACGCATTTTGCAGAATGCGAAAAACTATCAGGCAATGTATGAATCTATTAAACATTTCACACATTACCTAGGCATGCTATATAATGCCAAAAGACAAACCGTCAAAGTATGAAACACATCTCCCATTCGTTTCGAATAACAGAAACTACTTACCAGAAGTTACATGATGTAAGAGAAGCCAAATGACTACTAAAAAGGAACCAAGGGACTATCGGTAGCTGAATCGCTATGAGTTGATGTTTGTAGAAAACAAAATGAAACTCATTTATCCTGCTAAAGAAGAGTAAGTACTATACAATATTACGTCACAGACGCTGGCTGAGTTATTTCACTGAAACTCCTTTGGCTGTTGGATGCGGAATGTTGAAAGACTTTAAACTAAATACAGAACCGTTTACATACAACGATATTGAACTATACATCCAACTTGCTAGAAAAAAACACATAAATATATTAAAAAAGGCATTGCTGTGAAACGTATGATTTGTTTTTTTTTCCAATTTAATTCCGTTGTCATGTAGATCTTATTGATTTCCAGCCTCAGCCAGATAGAGAATACAAATATATTATGGTATATTGAGATCAGTTTACTATATTCTTGTTACATATTTTGAATGAAAGTTTATATAATAGGAATCTTTCATTATTTTTTCAAAATAACATTTGTATTTTTGAGGAATGAACGTCTTTTAAATAACAGCCTTATCATGACTTATGTTACATACCTCACCTAAAGAGTATTTCTCATTTATGGAATGTCTAAGTATTATAAACGATTCCTTGAAAGAATTCTCATATTTCATACTTTGCCTAAAAGCACCAGGCATTCTATAAACTACTCTACACAATGCAAGCGTTTCATACATATCTGGTAATAGATATAAAAATTTAAGTTTTAATAAAATAGCTAAAAATTAACAATCAGTTATTTCTTAGACTCGGTCCCTGGTAAATAACGTTGCGGCCACATTTTTTTGTTGAATAAAATTGCAAATTCTACTTTCTCTAAGCAATGAACTATTAGCATTTCGTAAAATATTAGTCTTATCAAGCTCAATGGAAATAAAAACGTTTTGTATGTTGTACTTCCTCACCGTATACAAACATTTTATTACGATTATAATTGCAGTTTATTATGTGAAAGGTAATTGGCAATATTATGGACTGCATATTCTGCAAAGATAGTATTTTGCTTATAAAAACACAATCTGGCTGCATTTTTTTATCGCTTTCATCACGGACGTATTTTAAGGACTTTCTTAGCATAAGTTAATCCATATAAAATAATGCAATATATGGTTCATTCCTTTTTTATTACCATTAGAGTTGTTCTTTTCCAATATTTATTGTCATAAGATTTATTCTGCTTGTATAATTAATAATGAGTCTGATAAAAATATGAATTAAATCTTAGTTTTCTGTTAAGATTCACTTGCTAAATGTTATTAGTTTGCAGAGTTAAATATGCCATTTTAATGAGGATATTAATCATGTGTGATAAAAAAAATAGCACTGTCGGAAATCTGTGTTAAAGACAGCCTGTCCCTGTTGTGCTGCAATAATTGCATTGCGTAAGCATCAATAAAATATCAAACACTTTACAATAATATTGTCAATATATTATATTGTTGCGTGCGTACGGGTTCGTTATGGATTGAATGCACAAGTCGTTAACAAGTTAACAAAAATTTATTCTTTCCATAACAAATAAATCAAAATGCTGAACAAAACTCAATTAAAAACAGATAAAATAATTCTATCTCACAGCGAAATCGCTACAATCAATAACAGCATTAAGTAAATAAAGAGCAGTTCGCTTTAAACAGCTACAACTACAACTGAGATGAGGTGTTTCAATTCGGCCTTTATAAGCTTGTTAATTATAACTAGAACAATCTCGATTTTTCTAGATTTTTCTGGATGGCAACAGTAATTACAAGATATTTATTTATTAAGCATTAAATGCACGTGCTCTTTTATTTTTATTTTGCCGAAGAAGCTTTCTCTTCAAAAATCGTCTACGTTGCACGGGAAAATAAACAAATTTTAATTTCAATTCTAAATAAATAGCCAAATAAATATGAAAAGCGTAACAATATTATTTTATGATGTTCATATATTCAGCGTAAAATTATGTTATCATAGTCAAGGAATTTAGAAGAGCTAAATTTACTATTTTGATAAAATATTTCGATACTTACAATTAGTCTCATCTTCTTAATTAAATTTTTAGGTAATTATATAATTTATTTGCGTTTTGCGACAAGAATATATATATATACTATTACAAAAGGTTTCTTTAAAAACATATTTATTCGAAGTATATTAATGCAATATGCTGCTGAAAATTGATCCGTAAGTACAAAAAGTAAGAAATTTAGAACTTATTTTGCACAAAGATCCAAAGAGGTGAAATTCAATACCAATAAATTTAAAAATATCTTACAAATATACAAATTAAGAATCACAGAAATATGAAATAAAAACCAAAAAGATTTTGAAAACCTTAAAATATATTCGAAAACCACAAAAAATATATAAAGAAGAGGAACTCAATTAAATCTGATGTAATGTTATCAAGAGATGGCTGCAATGGTGGATTCAATGACAATCTCCCTTCCGCTAGTTTTAATGTCAAATCAAGTAAAAGAATAAAATTGACTTTTTCACTGAATTTAAAATTGAAATAAAAAATAACCCTAGAACAGGAATAAAAGCCGAGGGAATAATATTATTGAACATGGGCATATCTACATATATATGAACTCCGAAGAACTGACAAACTGTATAGGCGTTTTCGTGAATTCTCTATATAAGGTCAATGCAAGCGAGGAACTTCTCTTAAAAGTATAACTTCCCTAAGGTACACAGTGCTAGCTTACTTTGACATAATATGATTAACCCAGAAACATTGATCATTTTCCGATGCGGTGGCCTGAAACGAGGAGACTAAACAAAAGAACGTTTATTTAGTTTTATCTGCTGTGATATAAGGGTTTTCTGCTGTACAACTGCTATATAACCGCTATAAATTTTTAATAGAATTCGTTATATTTAAGAACAACGAATATCCATAATAGTGTAAAGACCGTATTTTATTCTAACCAATTATTTTTAAGTTTACAAACTTTCCTTTCTCTTGTGATTTCAATGTCCTTCTAGAATGCCAATTTTAGTGACGTATTACGTAAATCTAAGTAAGTTTGGAATCAATATTTAAGCAGCGGTTTTAAGAGTTCCAGTGGAGAATGAGTTTCGAATTTATGCTGCGTGTTTGAAGTAGCTTTGCACGTGAACGGTTGGTGCTCAGCCAATATCTCGAAGATTATATTGATATTTTAGTTTCGTCGTGTGCAGCCGACTTAGAAGTTTAGATGAGTAAGGAGCCAGTTGTGTAACCAATTTTACTTAACTGTGATTTTATGTCTTACTTTTCTGCTAAGTTACTTAGCCATGTTATGGTTAATTTGTGTGCATCGCGTGAGTGTATTTTATGTTCCATTAAAAAGGTAATTTAAACAGTCTTCTGAAATACTCTGTTTCTTCCGAGGCCTAGCGAGAATTCGTTACTTGGACTTTTCAACTAGGGTCTACAGTGTGTGATTCTAAAACATACTAGAAGTTTATAATAGGTGGCTTCCAGTTTCCATCCAGAACACTTTTGCCTATGCCAATAATCCCATTAGTTAGCATTTTATTAAAAAATCTTTTTAATGAATTTTTAATAGCATCCTAAACCGAAACTTAAGAAAGAAGCAGGATATTGGCTCTAGAAAGAAGCATACTATTGCATTGCAAGTTCAGATGCACATACCAAAAATACGCAATTGTAAAAATCCCGTTTACTGTTATTTTTATTACAAAATCAGTAAAACTACACTGGATGTTTAAATCAAAAGACTGCAGGTAAACCTCCCTCCCATTTTTCACATACAACTAGAGGGATGGCATTTAAAAATACTGAATAATTTTTCCCGAGCAATCAATCATTCAGTTGGGTCTTTGAATAAAATGCTAAATATACAGTTTATAAAAAATATTGCGCTCTTACCCATTTAAAAATATTCTTAAACTTCAAGCAATAATGTTCAGTTGTTTTAGTGATAATATACCTTTCTAAATGTTTCGTGTATTTATATTTATATTAAATATTAATTTACTTTAAGAAACTAAAAGGTCATTCTAAAGTTAATATTACTATAACACATATTCTAAAGTGCGAAAGCTTTCAAACACTTCATAAAAATATTTAGTTAAATCTAGTGTTAATATTTCTTAAAATTACCTAGATGAGTAGAGTTCTGCAAAAGTTCGGTTCATTTAGACTCCTTTATTGATTTTATGGAATTCAGTTTTGTAAAATATAAATTGCAGTTTCATGCAATGAATTTCTCTGCAGCTCTCATGAAATCAAAATTCTATTTCTGAATTGAGAAATAAAATGTTGCTAAAACGCTGAGAAAACATTTCCAATAAAACTCTTGTCCACATGCGTATATGGCTTAATCATTTTATACATTTAAGGAAATTTTAGATTCTCGACATTGAAATTAAACCTCTTACGACATGTGTAATCAAATAATAGAAAGCTGACTGATCAGTAATTAGATTTAATGCTGATATAAAATTTTAAACTTTATAAGATCGGTTTTTCAACTTGTTGTAAACACATAATGTTAATACCTTTATTCAAGACAAAAGCATAGCAATCTTGATTTTAAATTAGTACATCATTTGTATTTTTACAAAGAGCAGCTGCAATAGATAATTTTAGTAGATAAGTTTGTGAAACACGTAAATCTTAAAAACAGCCATTTTATTATTAGGATATGATTTTAGATATTTCTAAATATAGCTAATTACAAAATATAAACTTCAAGAAAATACTTAGCAGGCAATTGAACAACATACACAGTAATATTCTAACGATATTTTCTATTGTTCATTGCTTCATTTCAACAAGTTAATGGAATTTGTAATTGTTTATTCGAATTCTTTTTGACTGATAGATAATATGTGTGATAGTTTTAGAGAGAAATACGCAAATTTAAAAACCAGAAAGTGAAAGCATTTTCAGAACTGTAAGTCTACACAATACTCCACCCATTGTCATTTGGACCCAGCGAGTATGTCATTACGATATACTTCGATGTATTATTAGGTATTTGGATGTATTTAGGAAATCAGGAGGTGTATTCTAAGATATACTGAGGATTTTTTTTTTTGTTGTTGTTGTTAGTCTTTCATTCAAGTGTTCCGCGTTAAGTTTGAAATTTAAGTATGCCATTTATACATTTTACATTGATTACCACCAAGAAACAAAAGTGCAAAACGAGAATGAATTAAATGAGAATACACTGGGATACGAAGCGATCGATAACTATATAATCTCTATTCATAAACTGTAAGTACTCTGTTTGCTGTATTTTTCTTTAGTACTGAAAAAATACAAGTCGTACACTTTACATAAGACCTTGAAAACGAAACCTTCAAATCGTAAAATACAATCTTATATATATACATAAGTGTAAGATATAACAAAATACGATGGCTGCTTTAAGAATAATTGGTAAACACAAAATTAACTATTCTAGATTTGGTGCTCTCCTTCTTAATTCATCTGTTCTCCCGAATTCGACATTATTCCATATTATATACAAAAACCCAAAATTAACCAATCGTAGCTTAGTAATACTTTGTGCAGCTATCTAGTATAAAATGCTGCTTCGCGAGGCAATTACGTCATTTCATTCCCATCCCTAGCTTCCGCCACTGCTAGAATATCCCCGCTACTATGCCCACTTGCTAAAATGGCATTAGATCCGTCATTAGATCCGTAGTCGTATCCTCGTTAACCTGAGTATACAAAGAATTATTATAATTGTTTATGATCAAAAGGGTATATTGTCTACAACGGTTTATTCTAATGTGCCTAGAAATAAAGTTGATAATTAACTGAACTTGGTTTGGTATCAACACTTTCTTGCAGTCTTGTCACTCTGTCTTAACGACTACGCATTAAATTACTACATATATATTTATTCAAAAGGAATATATGATTTAGAAATGAAAAATAAAATTCTGAAAAAGTTTAATAATAAGAAAGCTTCTGTAAAATTCCTTTTTCATTTTTGAATAAAACATCCATGCCAAAGATAAGTAAAAAGCAATTTAAATCTTGGCAAAATGAATTGAGAGGATAATTTGAAATTTATTTCTGAATTTAAATAAATTCTCTGCTTCAAAAAGAAAAGCGTTAAAATGCTTAGAACCTGCAATGACAGAAAAGCTACTCCGCCTAAGAAGATTCCATACATTTCTTATTCTTCCACCTTATAGAACAAAGGAAAACAAAACAAAAATATTTTTACGCATTTCATAAACTAATTTTTGAATGGCCCATTTTATTGCTTATCTTAATGCACCCAATTTATACATCAATATTCATTCGTTGTCTCTCGTCTTAAAATATCTCGAGGGAAATTAAATTCCCGTTTTGACGAAACGAAGCAAAATTTGCAAATATGGCTGCTTCGTTAAGCACTCAAAGTCGAATTTTCCCCCTTAAGGACATTAAGGAAGTCAAATAAATTCTTTGGATGATTGCTATTCTAGCTTCCTCGTAAAATATTCTAATTCAAAAGTTTAAGATGTCAAATAATTCCACGTTCTTTCAATTTAAAAAATTTTATTTAACTTAAAAATATTGAGAGAGTGCAAGAAGTGTGAAATTTTGGGCTGCTTAGACTGACGTTCCAATATGGGGCTAAAGTAAATGAAGCATTTGAACAACAGAAGAATCGTTAAACTCTTAGCCATCTTTCTGAATGCGTAATATAGTTTTAACTATCCATCAAAAACCACAGTTGAAACTAACGATACACGAAATCAGATCACCTAAGCATACTTGTTGCAATTTATTAACAAATTCATTGAAATCTGATATCTTCTTCATAAATTACTAAATCTGCCACCGTTATTATATGATGTAAATTGTTTTTCAGTAAATATTTTAGAAATACATGGTACGAAAACTATATTAACACATATGAAGAAAAAGATATTTTCCTTTTCTATACAGTATTACAATAAGTACTGTAAATATATTACTTCAAACATTAATTATTTAAACAGCTAGGATTTTACATTGTATATAAACGCATATAATCATCCCATATTGTCTAGTAATCAGCATATCATTGCAATAATTTGATGATTCTCGTTGGAGTCTTCCTGTGGCAGTTTCAGGAAATCTAAAAGCTTCCGAAATGTGAAAAACATCATTTGTTACAACTGCAAAAAATGAATCTTCAGCTTGTACAACCTGGGATCGTTTTTTTTTAAATTTTAACTGCCTAATTACTAAAATAAATTCTATAAAATGTGTTCGAACTTTTGCGATGTCAATCATACAAACTAATGTTTTAACTATCATCATAAAGCTGGTCGTGTTAACGTAAGAAATTTAGTGAAGTTCAAAATTTTCTCTTTTTTTACCATTATATAAAATGGCTAGCTTTTGACACAGTTTCAGATACTGTAAAGACAGAGGCCAGAAAAACTTATATCCATTATTTTAACATGTGGACTATATGTTAAAATATGGATTTTAACATATTTTAACGTACGGACTATATGTTAAAAGTATGGATCTTAATATATTCTAACGTACGGACTATATGTTAAAAATATGGATCTTAACGTATTTTAACATCCGAAAGTACCCTTTAATGTAAAAGTATTTTTACAATGAATTTTTGGGGAAATTTTTACCATGAAAATGATCGCTTAATAAACCTAGTTATATGAACTATAATGTTTGAACATATATAATCAATAATCGTAAATTTAAAATTAAAAAAAAATTGCTTATATGTGAGTCCTTTAAGCAAGAAGAGATTCTTGAAGAACACGTAAGACTTAAGAAGGGTTAACTACCCTTTATTTCTCAGAATAAATACAGTCAACTCCTAACTTACAGTATACACAAAGCCTCCACTTAGGCTTGAATTTGAAGAATAATGTATTTAAACTAAACTAAGCTTAACTAAAGCTATCTGAACGATATAGACGAAGCTATCAGAATTGTAAGTAGTTGGCCCCTAAGTATTAATTAAATGGGCGAAGCCAAGCAAGGGCCTAAAGTATGGCTGAGCGTAGTAGCTAAGAGAGAATGTAGCCAAATGGCAAACGGGCGCTAGTCAGAAAAATCAGACTCTCTCTGTAGAGGTAGGTGAAGCATCGACTTAAATACTGCTCTTCTTCATTTGCATTCACTGCTTTTCTGAAACTATCTCTCGAATAGTATCGATAATTTTGGACATAGATAATGAAGTTCAGGCGCATCAATAAACAAATTGAAATATTAAACTGTATTTATTCAAAATAAGTCGCATTTCAGATGGCGAAGAATCGCAATTAGATTGCAAGCCGCAGTTAATAAGTCGGAGAGCCACAGTTTGGCCATGTTTGGCATATACCATCCTATTTTGCAAATTTGAAGTTTGTTGTATGCAGTTTTTATAATGTAGCAATTTTAATGGCCAGCAGTTTACGCTAAAAAAATTAAGAGTGCTTAAATTTTGTTTTTTAATACCTCACATGTTAGCCGAAAATAATCTGTAAGGTAAGAGTAGGAATACTATTTAAGGCGCTGTTTCACTGACTTCGAGAGAGAGAATCTGATTCCCTGAGTAGCGCGCCTTTGCCTTTTGGCTACGTTCTCCCTTAGATATTACGCCCGGCCATACTTTAGGCCCTTGCTTGGCTTCGCCAATTAAATTAATATTTAGGACCAACTACTTAGAATCCCGATAGCTTTAGTTAAGCTTAGTTTAGTTTAATTTCATAATTATTTAAGTTCAAGCACAAGTGGAGGCTTTGCCTATGTTTCGAGACAGGAACTGATTGTATTTATTCTGAGAACTAAAGGTTAGTTAACCCTTCTTACGTTCTACGTGTTTGTTCCCACACTTAAGCGATTATTCGCTTGTTACTGTTTATGGGGTTCTAAGATTGAACATTGATTTAAAAAATGTAAAACCAAACATTTGGCGCCCGAAGTTGTTCCTAACGAACCATAGCGCTAGGTAGTGAAGATTTCTCGTTGACCCCTCCCACCTTTCTGTTCCCTCAGTTACAACCAAACCCCATGAAGGGATTCGGATTTATCGTGGAAACTACGAAACCGGCGATGAAGCCAACAGCAACTTTTGATGGCAGGAGATCCGGAATGATCTTCCTGGAGCAGATTGATTTACACTTCATGATGTATCTTGTGAAGCAGCCGCTAAGAATTACCATCGCTACATCAAACTTAAAAGGTCAAGCCCTCAACTGGTACAACAATATTGGCAGGGGCTTATTGGGAAATCCAGGATCCGAAACGTGCTCTTGGGAAAATTTTAAAAATTAGTTTTTGAAAGCATTCCCAGTTGTGAGAGACTGCACAAGACTGGAATCAGAATTATTTAGTAAATATCAAACTAATTTCGACAAATTAAGATATTTTATCTTAAGGAAGATTCACATTGTCAAGTTATTATATGGAAAAAGGCCCGACCGAGAAATCATCGAAATTATATTGCCACGATTGCTGCCGTCAATCCAGGCCTTTCTTGAGGTTAGAACTCCGCAGACACTGGAAAGCTTATTCGAACTAGTTGTCAAATTTCAGAGTAGGCGAATGGCCAAAAAGGCACGTGCGAACAATTTTAGGCACTATTCAAAGTTTCACGCCCAAACGAAACGTCAAGACCATCAGAATTCCTATCGGGAAGAGGGGAAGGTTTCAAAGCCGGATAAGAAAAAAGCTGTTTAGACCAAAGCGTGGGGAAATAAAAAGCAGCTGGATCAAGGGGTTGAAAAGAAAAATTTAAACTAGTCACGCTGACCAGAAGTAGGGTGAAGTCACCGTTTGAGAAGGCAAAACCCTCCGAAATCAAACTGAATATGGAAGTAGTACAAAATTTGGCCTTGCTAGAGATCTATATATTACTAAACGACGTCTCTACATCCGCCCTACTGGATACCGGGGCTCACAGCTTCCTGTCGCAGGATTTTTTAAAAATCATTTTCGTCGTTATAGACTGTTTAACACAACTGGACAACGGATGATTGCTGCCCAAGGCAAACAGTGTGTCAGCTTGAGAAAGGTGGGATTGCATGTTCAAATAAAGAACGAGACGCAGAAAATAAACTTTCTAATAGTAAAGAATTTGTTCACCGCACTCATATTGGGGATTGATTTCTTACGCACAGCTAGCGCAGAAAATAATTTTAAAGATTCTACGTTACAGCTGAAGATGGACAAAGTTCAAGAAGAAAAAGCCGCAGTCCCGAATCTGAATCTTAGTCGCCTCGAAGAAGGAGAAAACGAAAAAATCCAAGAATTGGTAAGTACCTTTTCTCAGTCATTCGACGATAAAGCTGGCTTTTGCCATTTTGTGTCGCATGGTATAGGCACTGGTAGTGAGACCCCAGTTCGTTCAAACCATTATAGATACGACCGGGTGAAGGAAGACATTCTCGAGCAACACTTTAAGAAAATTCACCAGGATCAGATCATTACGCCAAGCGCCAAACCCTATACTAGTCCTGTCGTTTTATGTAGGAAGAAGAATGGACTGCCACCCGCAGATCGGAAAGCATGGAGGTTCGCAATTGTTTATCGAAAATTAAATAGGATAACGAAATACCTCACATATCATCAATAAATGAAATTATAAGTAAATTTCGATCGACTAAACATATAAAAACTTTAGATCTGACGTCAGGCTATTTTCAAATTGCAGTAAAACCCGATGATGTCGAAAAAACAGCTATTTTTACAAAGTCAGGCATGTATGCTTTTTGAGAATGCCGTTCGGCTTAAGCGGAGCTCCGGCTATATTTTAAAAAGTTATGGATATTGTTTTAAGGCCAGTCTTGGGCAAAAGTACAGTCACCTATCTCGATGATATTATTGTGACAAGCGAAACCCTAGAGGCACCGAAAGGGCGAAATTAAGAAGTCTTCAATAGCGTATCATAGTTGGAAATTTAATCATAATTTTGACTTTGGATCTGCAAAAATTATCCAAAAAGCTTCTTCCGTTGGTGAATTGGATTTTCTTGAGGCTTTTCATATTCACAAAGATTTAGCAAGTTAAGTGAACTATTTTAAGTCCAATCCAGTCCTTCCTAGCGCTTTTAAAATTCTATTAACATAATTCTTGATGATTATTTTTGCCGATAGATGGCGTTGCCTCTTCGCGCGTGATTCTACCCGAGAGTATAAAAAGCCGTTACTCAGCTTTCTTTCTCTTTCCAGATATTTTCTTCTCCTGATGAGGAGGGACCTGTAGCTGCCCTCGAAATCGATTGAGTATTTTTAGTAAATATACGCCAAATACAAGGTTGTTTCAGCGAATTTGATTTAGAGGATGTTTTTAAATTATTAAATGAGGCTAACCTGAAAATTAATCCAAAAAAGGACAAATTTGAGCCAAAGGTATTGAGCTACCTCTGCTATAAAATCTCGAAAAACGTTATTCAGACTGACAACTCTAAAATTTTAGCAATTAAAAGTTATCCATTGCTAAATACGGCCAAGAAATTATCATCTTTTCTGGGAATGTGTTCTTATTATAGAGTATTCATAAAATATTTTGCAAAGATGGTTGAAACCTTGTTGGTTCTTAAACGAAAAAAGACTAGGTTCAGGTTGACACCGGAGGCAAACACGGCGTTTGAAGAATTGAAACGCGCCTTATTTAACGCCCCTGTTCTTAATTCCCTGAACAGGATCAAAATTTAGAAATTGCAGCAGACGCATCACACTACGCAGTTAGCGCAGTTCCTTCTGAAATTGGGCAGCCAATAGCCTTTTTTAGCAAGACGCTTAATCAAATTCAAGGAAACTATCGCAACTGAGTGGGAAAGCCTCGCGGTCCTATTATCTGGTGCAAAAATTCCGCGTGTACTTCTGAAGTGCCCCAATAACTGCGTATTCAGATCACGCGGCAGTTGGTCACCTATGCTCTGGTAAAAATCTTTCGGGCCGGTTCATACGTCTGCGAAAATAATTTAATCCCCGGAAACAAGAATTGCCGAACTATAAATGGAAACAGAATTGAAAGGCATCTACGCTTATCCGGAAAATCCTGAAAATTTTGAACATGTAGAGTTAACGGCTATTCGCAATAGGGCGGCCCGTTATGAAATTATTGATAAATTGGTCTTTTACACGAAAAGAACCAACGATAATCAAAAATTGCTGTCGGTAGTCCCAATGAGTCTACGCTTAAGTAGTCTAAAGGAGCCCATGACTCGAAATTAGGAGGTCATCTAGGGGTTAGGAAAACCCTGCAAAGGCTCCGCGAAGCGGTGTATTTTCCGCAGTTTGACGCAGTGTGTCAGGCCATGTCACTTGTGTCGATTAATTAACGACGTTTATTACAACCTGGCCGGGTACTTAAATAGCATAAAAACCACTATCCCAAATGAATTGGCTGGCATTGATTTGCTCGGTTCCTAGCCTAGAACAAAAATTAATAAAAATATATACTTGCTAACCATTGTGGATCATTTCTCAAAATGAGTGGAAATAATTGCCCTTAAATGGGCTTCAGCAAAAATAATATCAGATTCGTTTCTAAGTAAACATATTTTAAAAAAACGAGAGCCCTGTAAAGGTAATATCAGATAATGGTAGGCAAACAGCTGTGTCAATGAATTAGGCTTTCCCTTGAGAAGGAAACTTTTAACGCCCCTCAATAAGCTATTTTTCGATCAACAAAGACGGGAAGAGTTTTTAATTGAAAGATATCCAGAAAATTATTAATGAGGCTATCAAATATTCTAATGAGGCAAGGTCGAAACAAAAAGTCTCTTATGATAGAAAGAGACGCGAGGTAGAATATACGACAGGTCAGAAAGTGTTGAATATAAAACATTCATTATCATCGGCACCCGAAAATAGGGTAGCCAAATCTGAGCCCAGGTTTGATGGGCCATTCATTATCGAAAAAAACCAAATGTTCTACGTTTTACCTAAAGGCGGAAAATCGCCAACAAACAATTGCTAATGTGGACCAGCTTAAACCTTACTATAGTCGTACGGATTTCACATTCTAAAAGATTTATTGCAGGACCCTGGGAGTGCGCCAAGAACATTGATTTCGCCGTCGCCTAGCAAGGATCCACCAGCAACAGAAAGAAAACAAGAGGAGAATACTGAACAATATACCGCGAAACAAACGCAACAGCAGCCACAAGGTTTAAGCTCAGGGAGAGTGAGGAGAACGGAACAGAGAAAAGTTCCTCTTTAACAGAAGCCAGTACTGTGGTAAAGCGGGAAAAAGCACATGGAGAATATTCAAAGAAAACGTCCAACGCCAGAACTGAAGCAAACTACTTCCTCTGCCAGAACTGAAGCCACAGGAATGTGGGAGCCAAATCCACGAGAAGAAAATGAACCGTTGATAAAAGAACCATTCCTTTCAGCAATCCAGAAAAACCAAGCGAAGATTGAAAGACCCCGTGGAAAGATCTGGTTACTACAAGGCAAAGAGGAGGCCAGAGTACCAGAACCCTCAAACGACAAGAAAAGCAGGCCGATTCAACGCCAGAGGAACGAAAGGAAAGGAGGGGCCGGAAGTGAATACCAGACGTCTGAGAAGACTGAGAATTAACTCCTATTCGCAAAAGGGTGGCCCATTATGGAAGTTTAAGATCTCCTGCTTGGAAAGAATTTTGCGAGTAAAGAATGGGAGGATTATAGAAACCAAAATTAAAAGTGAAAATTTCACTTTTCTATTGAAAGTTCGATTTATGACATGTGTTTAAAGTTGCTAAATACTGTTTAAAGCAAGAAATTAAATTCGCAAGTTTGCAAGAATGTAATTGTAATTATCTGTTAAACATAAAAGATTCTTTAAATTCACAAGCTGGCGTGAATTTATTTTGTAAATACCTTCTTTTGATAATTCTCAAATAGCGAGAAACTAATTTGTGAATATGTTTATTCGAAAGACTTCAAATGTGTTATAATTTAACCAAAGATTGTAGCAAAATTGTGTAAATTTTGTGTAGCAACTGTAAAGAATAATGTAAAATGAATTTTGAAATATTGCATGTTAAAATGTTCGATTGAATGTAGAAATGCTAATGTCAGCTTTTAAACTATTGTAAAAGTTAAACTTGTACAATTGTAAGTTTTTGTCAAGCGTAACAGTGAAATACTTTGTATAAGAGATGAATTGAAAGAGAGTATAGATTGAATGTGTTTAAAGTGAGGCTCTCCAGGCTTCACTTAAGAATTTAAATTAAGCTCTATTTTAGTACATTAGATCTAGCTTTGTGTTTAAGGAGTCTTCTTAGGTTTGGAGTGTCAAGTGTAACTATTCGTAGCTGTTATATAGTGGGTAGTGTATTTTCGTGGTATCACAACAATAAGACGCTCTTATCATTCGAAAGATTTCTGGAGAGTATGGGGGAAAGGAGATTTTAAATTTTGTGTGAATGAAAGTTTTTAGGGCAAAATAATTTCCGCAAAAGGATAGTGGCATAGAAAATAAAATTGCTCGTGAAAAATCCCACTACCAATTTTTCCTTCCAGAGGAGTGGAAGAACTAAGACTGATAGCCTGCTCAAGAAAACAAGCAGGTGTTTGTTTCCTGCCAATTTGTAAAAAATTGTGAAAGATATTTCTCTTAGTTTTAGTATAGCTTTAGAAATTGTGTAAAGTTGGCCTTAAACAGGAAAACTTTTAATGATGATTTCAAGAATGTACTAAATTATACGAACTTTATATTTTGATGAAAAAGAGTTTTGTAGAATTTACACTCTTAAACAAGACCTCTTCATTTTGAGACCTCATTCTTCGAGTAGTTATACACTCACTTCCAAAGCTTAAGCACGAAGATGTAAAATGCAAAATAATCAACAAATACTGCTTTAATTGACACAATATTCGGCAGGAAAATAGCGTAAATATTTCTGCATAAAACAAAATCAATAATTGTATACATAAATGAAAACAATATTAAATTTTTGTTATCAGTTAATGGCATACTGTAGACATAAATAGAATTATGTTAAAGTGAAAATAAACAGCATAAAATTAAAAAAGGACATTAATAGGGTACGTGATCTCCCGTCATCTGTATACAAAATTTACACCTTGTGACCATGCTTTCAATTAGGTGGTCAACCACCGCAGAATTAAGCAATCGCCATTCTTCTTGTAGAGCAGTTTCCAGCTCAATAAGAGTGGCTGGAGGTGGTAAACGTGAAGATACAGCACGGCCGAGAGCATCCCAAAGATTTTCAATGGCATTAAGATCGGGCGAATATGCTGGCCATGCCACACGCGCAATCCTTTCACTCTCCAGGTAGTCATCGATGAAGTTAGCTTTATGGGGACGTGCGTTATCGTCCATTAAAACAAAATTAGGGCCAACTGCTGCAGCGTACAATCTCACAATGGGTTCTAGGACTTCATCGCGATAGCGGACAGCCGTCAAAGAACCCCGTTTAAAGATGTGCGGGTCGGTACGGTATTCTAATGAAATCCCTGCCCACACCATAATGCTTCGGCCACGAAATGCGTCAAGCTCGGTCATGTTTTGGGACTGATTGCGTGTCCGTAGTTCACGCCATATCCTTATACGCTTGTCATCTGGCTCCAGAGCAAATCTTGACTCATCAGTAAACATGACATTGCCACAGTCGAACACATTCCAATTGACATGTGTTCGCTGGTTCTCATTCTCATAAATAATTTGGTTAATAATCACACAGTGGACTGTATAAATAACAATCACTCAGTAGTAAGGTAAACACACTCTCCTTTATTAACATCTCTCGCCTTACTGACTCGTTACTCTCGTCGACAGCATCACTAGTAACATTTTCTAACCGGGGGCGCTGCGCTCGCAGGCGTGAACATACCGCCCGGCGTTGACATGGTTACATTCAACAGTTTATAAAATTTTTACAAATACAGATCTACAACATGAATCTAATTAAAATATAATACCACAACCCTATAGACATACATCTTATAATTACATTAATTTTGCTGATTTAGGTAAAGGTAAAATGCAAATTTTAGAAATTGGCCTTGTAAAAGTTCCATTTTTTGTTTTTACTTTTACGACTCTTAATTTATTATCTTTACCTGCTAGCGTTTCTATAATTCTGCCTAATGGCCAATTACAAACAGGTGTATTATCTTCTCGTAGAATGACCATAGTACCAACTTCTACATTATTTTTTTCGTAATACCATTTATTTCTTTGTTGAAGTGTACTTAAATAATTGTTCGACCAACCTTTCCAAATGGACTGAATTACTTTTGTTAACTTTTTCCAGTTGTTTAACATGTTATCACTTGCATTTAAAATGCTGGGTTCGACTAATGCAGTTATTGGTCTTCCAATCAAAAAATGACCAGGCGTCAAAACGTCGAAGTCATCCAACTCAGCTGACATAGGATACAGTGGGCGTGAATTAAGTATCCCCTCAATTTGGGTCATTATAGTTAAAAATTCCTCAAATGTTAATTTTAAATTTGCCACCACACGTCTGAGATGATGTTTGACAGATTTGACGGCTGCCTCCCAAAGCCCTCCATGATTAGGAGCACGCGGAGGAATAAACGTCCAATCAATGCCCTCAATGGATAAATAATTACCTAAATTTTCGTCTGGTTTGTTAATCAATTTGTTCAATTTTTTCAATTCTAAATTACTTCCAACAAAATTTCTCGCGTTGTCGGAAAAGATACGTGCACACTTACCTCTTCTGCTAACAAATCTTTTTAATGCTGCGATAAAGGCCTCACTAGAAAGGTCTGTAACAAGCTCCAAATGACAAGCCTTTGTTACAAAACAAACAAAAATGCATAAATATATTTTATTAAGAATTCCTTTCCTCTGATTTTTGTATTTTATCATAAATGGCCCGCAAAAATCAACTCCTACACAATTGAATGGGAAGTTTGGTGTAACTCTTTCCTGCGGTAAATGGGCCATGAGTTGATCACAAGGGACTGGTTTTGCTTTAAAGCAAATCACACATTCATGGATTAATTTCCTACAAAGATTACGAGCACCTAAAGGCCAAAACTTTTGCCTAATATTACACATTAATCCTTGAGGTCCAATGTGCATGTATTTTTTATGGATCATCTCTGCTATTAAAATCGTTAATCTATGATTTTTTGGCAATATTATAGGAAATTTTCTTTCAAAGTTATACTTACTATTGGTTAGTCTTCCGCCTACCCGCAAAATATTTTCCTTATCTATAAAGGGGTACAAACTTTTTAACTTACTATTCGGAACCACCTTACCGTCTTTCTGAAGACTAGTTAATTCTTTTTTAAACTCTTCTTCTTGAACGATTTTGATTAGCTTTAATTCCGCATGTTTAATTTCCTCAGTGCGAAGAGGACCGCTAATCTTGTTCTTAGCCTTGCAATTATTGTAGAACCTGTAAATAAAACTTAAAATACGCAAAATTTTAACATAGTTATTACTCAAATTTAAGAATTCATTTAGGAAATAATTTACTTTTATATTAAATGAAATTCTAGAGTCATTAAGTTTTTTGAGTTCATCAGCAAAGTCTTTCACAATAACTTCAGTAGGAATCACTTTACATGGATACTCATCCTTCATCAGGAAACCAGGACCCTTCCACCAGATCTCACTTTGGACAAGCTTGATAGAGTCAAGTCCCCTGGAGATAATATCAGCCGGATTTTCACCTGATGGAACGTGCCGCCACTGTCGCACATCCGTCATTTCTTGAACCACCGCTACTCGATTAGCAACGAACGTTTTCATACAGCAAGGCTCCTTTTGCAGCCAACACAAGACTATCATAGAGTCACTCCACAAAAATACATTATTAATATTAAGTTTCAGAGCAGACGTTACTCGATTCATTAATTTCGCAAGCAATACAGCTGCGCATAACTCTAATCTTGGTATGCTAACTCTTTTTATAGGAGAAACTCTTGATTTACTTGTTACAAGCCTTATTATTACTTCACCACATTGGGAGATGGATTTACAATAAACTACAGCTCCATACGCTAACTCAGAGGCATCACAAAATCCGTGTAACTCAATAACAATTGCTTCTGCAACAAGAATGCATCTCTTAATTTCTAAATTACATATATGAGGCAGTTCAGAGAAAAATCGTTGCCATTCCTTGGCTTCTTTTTCAGGTAGAGGATCGTCCCATTTGAGCTTCAAAAACCATAGTCTCTGAAGAAATATTTTAGCTTTAGCTATCACGGGACCTAATAAACCAAGTGGATCAAAGATTCTTGCTATTGTTGACAAAACTTGCCGTTTAGTAATTTTACACTCGTCTTCTAGTTTCACTTTAAAATTAAAACAATCTTTATCTGCTTTCCAGGAAACACCAAGAGCTGAAACTTCATTCGCGCACTGGAATGTGTATTCATCATCAACGTTAACTGCAAGTTCCGGATTGTTGCTACACCATTTGTGCAGAGACATAGTTGCACTTCTTAAAATCTCAATCAATTCTTGCTGCAACTTCTTTGCCGAACTCAATGAACTGGACCCTGTTAGCACATCATCCATGTAAAAATCACTTTGTAGAACTGCAGCCGCTAATGGAAAATTTCTGAACTCATCTATAGCAAGCTGACGTAATGTTCTCATGGCTAAGAAAGGTGCACTTACTGTGCCATAGGTGACCGTATTCAACTCAAAAGTTTTTACTGGACCATTAATTGACTCTTTCCACAAAATTCTCTGTAGCTTCCGTTGAGTAGGATCAATCGATATCATTCGGTACATCTTTTTGATATCCGCTGTAAAGGCATAAACATGTTTTCGGAAGCGTACCATAATCGAAAACAAGTCCTCTTGAATTACACCACCATTACATTGAATTGAATTCAGGGAATTGCCTTTTGACGTTGTAGTCGAAGCATTGAACACTACTCTCAAAGGTGTCGAACTTTTCTCAGGGCGATAAATCCCAAGGTGTGGAATATAGTACGTTCCCTTCTGCTCGTCATCTTCATTCTTGACTTCAGTCATGTGACCTAGTTCTTCATATTCACGTAGAAATTCTGAGTACAATAATAAGTAATTTTCATCTTTATTCAAATGAATCCACAACGAGTTCAACCTCTTAAGCGCGATTTGTTTCGAATTCCCTAAACACATTGGATCTTCCTTAAACGGCATCTTCACTACGTATTTTCCATTATCTTCACGGGTATAGTTGTTTTTAAAATGCTCTTCACAAAATTCCGATTCTTTACTTCTCTTATTTGCTACCTCAACGTTTTCGAGTTCCCAAAATTGCTTGAGTGTGTTATCTAAATTTGTTTCTTCTGTTATCACACCACAATGAACACCACTCTCTTTTTCTGTTACGTAACTCCCAGACGCAAAAAATCCAAACACACTGTTTTGTAGAATGATATTAGAATTGTCAAATCGAATTTGACCAGGTTGTAACAACTCTAAATATATCTCTGCACCGAGCAAGCAGTCAATACGTTCGGGAATGTTAAACTTGTCATCAGCTAACTTTATATGTCTAAGATTCTCCAAAGAAATGTTTACTCTTTGTGAGGGTATAAAGTCTGTCGTTATTTTCGGAACTACTAAGAAATCTACATTTTTAACATAACTTTTATTTTCGTTACGAATATTTGCATTAACTCTTGTTTTTATTCTTAGAGATGAATCATTTAAACCGCTAACTACTATATCTACCTTTTCTTTTTTTAATTGCATGATATCTACGATATGTTTACTTAACAGACAAGATTCACTTCCTCCATCCAAAAGGCATCGTAATTTATATTCACTTCCTTTTTCATCTGTCAAAATACATATCGCCGTACTTAGCAACACTTTACTTTTCTTTTTATTCGAATGATTAGTCATGAATGTTAAGCTTTGCACAAACTCTGGCGCTTGTATATTAGGAAATTTAGGATCTTCGCACACCGGGGTTGTCGATGGCCTTGAACTCTGAAGCGTATTTGCTGACTCACTTTTAATTGCAACCTCATTTTTTCTACACGCGTTGCGATTTTCACTGGAGTTTCGGTTTGGAAAATGCAATGTTTTATGATGTCTCTTTTTGCAAAAACAAGACAATTTTGAAGAGCAATTTAATACAGAGTGTTTGTTAGACATGCAGTTAAAGCAAAGATGATTATTTTTAACTACTTCTACTCTATCATTCACTGATAATTTTAGATAAATTGGACATTTAGATAGATGATGATATTCAGTTTTACATAACACACAATTAGAAGAAATATCTGAAAGAAATACTTTCGAAACATTTTTCAAAGAACTCTTATAAATATTAGAGCTTACAGCAAATGATTTTCCTTTAGATGTGAAAAACAAATCCACCTCTTTTCCTAACTCACTGGGTTTAAACCACTTGTCTCCTTGTCTCACACTAATATGTGTTGCTGTTTCTTTATCAAGAGTTTGATAAATTTTGTCTGATATTATAAGTTGATTTAATGATTCAAAATCCTTTACATCTCTTAATTTTAAATAATAGTTCCAACTAGTAGTTAAACGCGAAGCAAACTGAACATGAGTTTCATTTTGTAGTCTCGATGCTTTCCTAAATTGCTCTAAACATGAATAAGGTGTTGGTTGAAATTCTCGTAACACTATTTCTTTTACTTTTGTGTAATTAATTAAATCTTTCTCCTCTATATAAGTGATAATATTAGATGCCTTATCACCTAACAAATTCAACAAAATTTCCGCTTTGTATTTTTCCGGAATTTCCTTAGAAACAAATGCCCTCTCTAAAGAGGAAAAGAAAAATCCCCAACCTTCTGGTATTGTAGGTATTTTCATAGTTAAAGTACGAATGCTTTTTATAAGTGTGTCTAGCGATTCGTTATTATTCTCGTTTTTAGGAATATCCGATTTTATTTCTGCGCGTATTTTAACCAACTCTAGCTCTGCTTTAGAACGTTCCAACTTAATTTTCTCAAGTTCTAACTGTTTGGATTCCTCAGATTTTCTCCTCTCAATGATCATGTTTGCGATTTCATTCACAGAATCTGGATCAGATTTATACGGATCACTGTTTTTGATGGCTGTGTTTAATTCTAAAACTGTCATTTTATCTGTTAGCTCAACTCCTATTTCAAAGGCTATAAGCCTTAAATCCTCTTTAATTGCACCTTTAAACATTTTTCGTTCTGACACAACACAGATTCCAAAGAAATTCAACCAAGTTCAAAATGCAATTTAAGCATAGGCTCAAATTAAATCTCAAATAATTCAAATAGTAAATTACCACCTACTTGACCGTTGAATATTCTTCTTTCGAAACCAGAAGTAGCCACACCCTTGTAGTTCACATAACTTCTGAAGACGTTTCTCATTTACAAAAATCTCCGGCTTAAGGGCCAAAATGTTCGCTGGTTCTCATTCTCATAAATAATTTGGTTAATAATCACACAGCGGACTGTATAAATAACAATCACTCAGTAGTAAGGTAAACACACTCTCCTTTATTAACATCTCTCGCCTTACTGACTCGTTACCCTCGTCGACAGCATCACTAGTAACATTTTCTAACCGGGAGCGCTGCGCTCGCAGGCGTGAACATAAGTACAATAATCTCACAATGGGTTCTAGGACTTCATCGCGATAGCGGACAGCCGTCAAAGAACCCCTTTTAAAGATGTGCGGGTCGGTACGGTATTCTAATGAAATCCCTGCCCACACCATAATGCTTCGGCCACGAAATGCGTCAAGCTCGGTCATGTTTTGGGACTGATTGCGTGTTCGTAGTTCACGCCATATCCTTATACGCTTGTCATCTGGCTCCAGAGCAAATCTTGACTCATCAGTAAACATGACATTGCCACAGTCGAACACATTCCAATTGACATGTTCCCGGCATCACTGTAATCGTGCACCTCTTAATTGGACGGGTAGAGGAATACAAACTCGAGGTACCCGGGCGTACAGTCCACTCATATGTAATCTTCGACGTACAGTAGTTGCAGATATCGCCTTACCAATGGAAGCTGTAACCATAGATGTCACACGTGTAGAGGTCGTTCAGTGATTTCGCTTGGCTACAGTAGCAATATATCGATCTTCGACGGAGGTTGTAACCTCTGGGCGACCGGCTATGGGCCTTCGGATAACTGTCTGTGTGGTTTGGAATTGTTTCCATAAACGTGAAATTACAGAAGGATGAACACTGAAGAAAAGAACAACATCTGTGATCGACTGTCCTGCTTCAATGTGCTCCACAGCACGCCAGCTCTCAAAATCTTCCATTCATCTTCTGGAAGTCATAGAAAACCGTATGTCTTGAAAAAAAATTGTACCAAAGTTTAAAACACCTTCTATCAGCACTTACAATCAACTTCTGTAGCCCTTCATAAAGCTGGCTTCTTCTTCCTTTTTTGCATATTTCTTGACATGAAAGCGCGATTGGCTGTTACCTCACATATTTGCATACATCCATCTACCTCTGCAGCCAATTGCGTCCTCTTTAATTCTGATTGCCTTCCGGAAATTAGAATTTTCCTGTCCATTCTTAGCTTTTGGAAGTGAGTGTATTTTGGTGGGGGGAAAATGTAAGGTTTAGACTTATTTTATTAACAGCTATTTTAAGTTATGCAACTTTCCTATCTTTCTCATTTCAGCTTATAATATCCTACCAGAATGTAATTTCAGAAACGCAGTGAATGCAAATCCTTAAGAGTACTATTTAAGTCGATGTTTCACCGACTTCGAGAGAGAGAGTCTGATTCCCTGCTAGCTCGCGTTTTCCTTTTTGCTACGTTCTCTCTTAGATATTACGCTCGGGCATACTTTAGGCACTTGCTTGGCTTCGCCGATTTTATTAATATTTAGGGACCAACTACTTAGAATCCTGATAGGTTCGGCTATATTTTTCAGATAGCTTTAGTTAAGCTTAGTTTAGTTTAATTTCATAATTATTTAAGCCCAATTGAAGGCTAAGAGTACGTTTCGAGTTAGGAACTGATCATTTTTATTCGGAGAAATAAAGAGTAGTTACCCCAATCTTCCTACGTGTTTGTTCTCACACTTAAGGAATTATTCGCTTGTTAGTGATTGTGGAGTTCCAAGACTGAACATTGAATTAAATAAAATACAACCCCATAATCCTCTGCTTGTCTTTAAATTTATTAAAGTCGATTTTATTAATATTTACATTAGTCATTTGCATTAGTCGATTATATAAGTATATTTACTCATCAGAAATAGAAAATCTTCTCTTTAAATCTACCATTAATTCTCCTTGTTTAAGAAAAAGAAGATTTTAAAAAGATTTATGCTTTTCTGTTTTCTGTTGAAAATGCTATTTAAAAAATTCCGATTTAAAACTCATTCTCAAAATAAGCCTGCTTTTAAATTTACGAATTTAACTTTGCGAAAAACTTGGTTTACTACAACAAATAATTAATATTTTAGTGGCAAATTGATTTTTTCTCCTTTAATGGAGAAAACAAAAGTATTATTGCGAAAAATAAAACTGCATCTTTTATTTTTAGCTTTTTCGTTGCCAAACATCAACGCGGACATTTGTAGTATCTGAAATAAATCCTTGCTCAAAATCATATGGTTTGGTTTTTTAAAGATTTTATTCAAATAATAACATTTAGAGCATTTCTTACATTTAAAATCTGGTTATGTAAACACATGTTAAAGAATACTTAATTACTCATTCTGTTTTCGTCTAATAAATTAAATTTCAAAAAAAAAATATTTTTTCTTATGTTACTCGTAAATGCGGAGACTTTAGATAACTTTTATTTTTTAAATAGTATTTCAACAAATCAAATGTGTTAAGTGTTTTAGCCACTTTGTGTGAGTTATGCAGCAAAATGAAAATGGCGCCTCAGGGCAGAGATTGGCGAATACATGAACTTAGCACTTAATTTCAGCAATCCGCTCATCTGCATTAGACATGCATCACTATTATCTACAACCCGTATTTATAAACTTAAAATGCGATATATGATTATAAGTCTCCTTCTAAAACATCTGAACACATGCTGTAACAACTATCTTCTATAGATTTTCAGGCCATTAAGAACAATTTACACCTTGAGTTAAAGGGGAAGAAAATTGTATCATATAGCTCTATAAATTTTCTGTTAGCTTAACAGGTAAGAAAGGATTAGACAAAGCGTATTCAAAAGGCACTTGCTGAATGGATTTATCACTGTCATCGAAATGTTCTCCAATATATTACGTGAGGAATGAAAGTGCTTTATTACAAATCTTTATATCACCCAACAGAAAAAAAAGTTTTGCTGCTGCTCTCCTTATATCAAATTTTTCACACTTATTTCATTAAGTACCCAAAGAGCACGGTTCCCCTAGCAAACATTTCTGAATAATTTTCATTTTTTTTCTTTTTATGTCTGGAAACATTTTCAAGAAATTAAACACAGTTATTTGCTTCTTGCACCATTTTAATAAGATATCCATGCATACAATTATACTTTAAATTGAAGAGTGCTCATTTTTTTAATAATTTAAGTTTCGTCAATATGAGACAAAGTTTCTTCTGTGATATCAATAATGCATTGAAATTCCTTAGTAGAAGAGGGAAGAACTGCGAACTTTTTTATTACATTCATAATTTTAATTTCCTTTCTCCTGAATTGCATCTTCTTATTTATTTAATTTCATGAAGTTATTGCATTTCAAAGGCCCCCGCAATGAATCTTTTTACATTTTTGTCTTGTTAATCTTTTGTAACATTTAGTTTGTTCAAGGTTCTTTCTGTTTTATTTTTGCTTTATTCTCATAATTCTTATTTTATGCTGCTTTTACTTTAAAGATTACTTTTGTAATGTTTGTCAAATATATGTATGTGTAAACTGAATTTTTGAGATATATATATTCAGATAAAATATAACGCCTTACCTAAATAGAGAAGCACAAATCAAAATATGGAGATAATTTAAAAAATAAATCGGTATCATTCTTTATTAACCAGAATAAACATTAACTAAGATTTAAATGATACAAATCTAACTACCTTGTGAGCTTCTTAAATGTATTGGTAACATAAATTGTAGAAAAATCACGTGGCTCCCTAGGTTTGACGCTCAGATCCCTTACATTTATTTTCCTCTTTAAATCCCGGAATACATTAGAAAGAAAAATTGCTCACATTTCTGTTTGGATTAGAAGCTTGTGAAAAAGGAGTGGCTTGAAGTTTAACCAAACACTCTTTCAAAATAATGATGCACATTATTTAAAATGCACATTACTTCAAGAAAATTAAAACCTACCTAACTGAATTTCTGACACAGCCCCATCTCGAAGGTTTATACGACGAATTTTGATATAATTTCCCCAAGGACTTTGCAGAATTTTCTTTATTTCTTTTAAGAGATAACTCAAAGAGTAAAATTACTGTGCTTCGCTTCGTTTGCATAATTATGCGCTACGTAAAAAATTCTTAGACTTTCTTGAATTAAATTTACAATTTTATGAGTTAAGTCTTCTTAAATTAAATTTACAAACTTATGAGTTAACATATTTACATTTTCCATCGCGTTTCCACATTTTTAAAATAAGAATGAGATTTAGTATGAAAACATTTCATCGTCTTCTATTTATGTCATGTTGCAAAAATGTGAAAAACTACACTTCGATTGGAAAAAATGGAGGATATATTTTAATTCCGTATAATTCTATGAAATATTTCGAGTATCTGAAAAGGCCGTCTTTTTAATAAATAATGTTAATTTTTTTAATCTTTTCAGTTTTAGAAACTAAAATAAAATGTGTGCAAAATATAACTTAGGAGATTCTAAATTTAAATTATGTATTTAAATTATCCGATATATTTACATAAATGCAATTTAAATACGAAGTAAGAAATAATTACATTACGTTTGAAGCCAAAGGTGTAAGATGACATCCCACAAATAATCGTGATTGCTCAGAAATAGAGAAAATTCTAAGGTGACTATCAAAAATATCCAAAATTAGCTTTACGTGCATGAAATCACTGATCTGTATATAATGGACTATAATTTTATGAATTTTTATCGAATACTACATAACATCATAACACATAAATACAGAGAAAAAGAGTTTAAGAGCACCATATATGATATAAAACAGTAGAATTAAACGTTAAAAATGGTAATAATATTACGTGTAAGGAGAGAGTTAGAAAAAAATGAATAATTCACGAAATGAATTTCAAGGCTGTTTAGTTTAGTATGGAATGTGAGCATCCCTGTCTTCTACACATATAACACAAAATATAGCATGCTGGCAATAACGCTGTTAACCAGAGTTTGGGAAATTCAGTTCCATTCCTCCAGCAATATGATTTTCAGGACATTTACATCTCTAGATGGAGGATGTCTCCAGGCAAATGCTATTCCAAGTAGTCCCATAAGTTTTCTATCGGATCAAGATCAGAGGATTTTGTTGGCCGCTGTATTCACTTAATTCTTAAGTTTCAAGGAATTTGGTAACCAAGTTTGCTTGATGGGCACGAGCAGTAATCGTCAGTAAATAAATGATCAGGTCCATATGCTCTTTTGAAAAGTCTCACTTAAGTTGTAAATCCTCATCTCGATATCTCTGGCCGGTCACAGATTAGCTGTTGAAAACCTATCAGGGCGCACGTTATCGATTAATTATTCCTCCCCATACCATCACACCCGCATTGCCGAAACGCTAACGCTCCATAGCGTTCAAAGGGCGATTTTTGTGCTCTTGACTCAGTACAGTATAAAAACACTTAGAATCAGGTGGTAAACTAAATCTCCTCTCATCAGTAAACAGAATGTGGGACCGCTGGTGTTCACTTCAGGTCTGATGTTCTTCGCACCAACAAAAGCGAACTCCCATTAGTTATGAAGACAGGTGGCAGGTGAAAGCAGGTGAAAGCAGGCATACATTTTGCTTTCGACATAAACGCTATTAAGTCTTCTGTATACAGTTTCCCGTGATACAACTGTTCCAGCGACGGCTGCAAGCTCTGAAGTTAACTGCCGAGTAGTAGACTTACAGGCATTTATTGTCATACATCGATCTTGAGAAGCAGTTATTTTTCGTGCACGGCCTTGTTCAGGCCTGTTTCGAACACTTTCAGAGCTCTGGAAGAGCTTTCATAGCTTAGAGACTGTCTGCCTTCAAATAATCACACATCGCACTGCTTCCTCGATTGTCTGCGCTGTATTTAAACAACCGATTATTTGACATTTCGGAGATTCTCCCAAATGATATTTCGGGCTATAAAGACCGTTTTGAGCTCTAGCACTTTGAAACCAAACACTGTGTTGCAGAAATTCACTAAGATATTCACTTAGCAAACTGTTTGCTTCACAGTCAGATGATCTAACTCTTTGTTTGTCTTTCACCCATCCCCTGTACAAATGGATGATGAATGATTGGTTTATTACAACTAAGCTTTCTGATCCATTTATAAAACATTAAATCTCTTTTTACCTTACCTTCCTGCGCTCTCTCTCGGTGGGACCTCACTTGATTTCTACAACGTGATGGTATTTTAGTATAATGATGACCCCATTTGTGTATTAACTAACAATAATTTTAAACAGCTGATACTGTTGTCCACAAAAGATTAACAACTCCTCATAAAGCATAAAAATGGATTACGTCACTTGGATATTTTATGGAGTATAATTATATTTGGTTATATAAACATGAATTTTGAGATTTAGTTTATAGTTAAAATTACTGTTATAAAGGCAATCAGCAAACTTAAAAGGACCTTCAGTGCAGTACATATTGAGCACTGTTCTCAGTAATGCTGCATGCAGTGGAATGTTTCTCTATTTTATAAGATAAAAACAAAGCTATCTGACACAAAATTTGGATTCTTCTAAGACTGATGACTCTTTTGGCTCTATCGATAGTGATACTTGAAAAAAGGGAAAACCAGCAAGAAATAAACTAAAAACTGGAAGTTGTGGAAGAGAAACATAACGAAACGACGAAGAAATAAGAACAATTTTCTATCTCTGCTTTTCTAATTTCCTTTGCACTTTTTATGTTTTCGTTTGTTTCTTTGTTTTAACAGTTGGAACTTTCAGGAAATATAAATAAAAAAGTTCTTTTGGTAGTAAACGTGTTCTCCGATTTCCCTAAGCTTAGTAGCAAGATCAGTGTAAGTATTCGTTAATTATGCGTCAATTAAAAATTTTATCCCCTAACATACTATAATAGAAATGTCTGATAGCGGATTTAGCGCACGGCAAAAGTGGGTGTTTCTTTAAAAAAGGTCTCACACTACTGTTCTAAAGAAAATCTTAAGATTGAAAAATGATTAATTTTACTGAAACTTGAATGAATATAGAATATGAAATAGTGATACTTGATAGTTGTTTAATTTATTCTATGCGATATGTAATTGAATGATCAATTTAAAGTAATTATGAGTTGGATTAAAAGGATAACGTTATTCTAATTTTAGTTATTTGTTACGCTTTAACATTGCATTAGTAATTAATTCTGTTAAAAGAACTTTTGAATGTACAATTTACGGTTTAATTGGAGGCGTTATTCATGGAAATTAAAAGGAAAATGTTTTACTCTGCAGTCTTATTAATACTATAATAATTTTATTGTGTTGTGCAGTAAATTCAGGTAACACTTAATTATTTAAGTTCGACTTAAGATTTAATTTTCATTATTCTAAATTTATGCTACTCAACGTTATTTTATTTAATATGTTGTATTTTATTTAATATGTTGTTTAGTTTAATTTTAATTAGAGGTTTTAGTACTTTAAGATTTGTACGTTTCTCCAACTGGTTACTCGTAAACGCGTTGAAACACATAATGGAATTAGATGCTTTCCTACGTAATAAACTGGATTTAAAATTACTTAACTTAGGTTGATCCTCTATTAACTTATATCACTAGGATGCAGAAAAATTAGCCTTTTAATTTAAGATCACTTTCAAGTTTTTAGCTTAAATAGTTTTAAAGATACAGTTAATTATTTAACGAAATTTTTGCATTTCGTAGGATTTTTGATTTAGGGGGAAAGGAGTGTAAAAAGATCGCATTTGCAGTTGAATTCTAAGCCTTTACTCAGGAAAGTTTCCTGTCAGGGTTGCTTTGCTTTGGGTTTGCCAGTTTTCTCACGCTTGTGTCGGATTCTTGGTTTTTCCCTTGGCGGGCTTGGCGAGATTCGAATTTGCGTTCCAGTTCAACTCCTCGGATTTTGGACGATTGTAGGAGGGGTTTTGTTCGAAGTATAAAGTTTAGGATTTTTTCACCCTTTTAGCAGGTTTCGGCAATATCTGGTTTCCTGACTTGACAAAACGGCGGTTTTGACTTGACAAAACGAGTTTCTGTAGGGCAGCTTCGATGAGACTTCTTCGTAGCTGGGGGGGGGGCTTATGGCTCCTTTCTTCGCCGATACGGTATAGATAGCCACCAATTTTTTAAAAAATCTAATTGATCTTCTAGAGAAAAATCTACGTTTTTTTCGCTAACTACAATGACTTGACGAATCTATTCTTTTGCCTTACTTCGGGCTCCATCAAAAAACAAAAGAAAAGAAATACTACGTCTATATTGTATTTCCTGATGAATCTGAGTATCTACATTTCCGGTTGAGAATCTACATTTTTTCGTACTTCAAGATGATGTCCATCTCCGACTATGATTAAGGCTTCCTACGTCTAGTTGCAGCTCCAGTTTCCTATGTTCCAGATTCATCTTCTGCAGTTCGGCTTCCATTCTGCCGTTAGTGGTTTGAGTCGATCCATGTCCATCAATCCTACATTTTTTCTCCTTGCATCTCTCAGAAGACCAGATGTGGATTCTTCAATCTTCAACTTAACAACTCTACAAAGTTCCTTCATGCAGACAGATAACAATTATTTTTTTCTCTGAACTTTTAGTTCTTAACTTTAATTAAGATAATTTTATTCAAAATTTACTGATTTAACTATTTCCTAAAATAGCAAAGATTAAATTATTTTCAAAATTTAAATTATGTTCTAATTTAAACGTTTGCTTTAAAGGATTTTCAAATGTAGAGGAATTTAAATTTTAATATCTTTTGATGATTTACTGCTTTTGCAGAGATTGAGGTAAAATTGCTAGCAGTCTCAAATAGCATCGGTTTAAATTCTAAATTTACTAAAAAGGGGGGGGGGTTGGTATAACTCAGTTGGTTGAACATGAGAGTAGTTTCTTTTATTTTTTTTTTTTTTTGGTGCAATACGAGAAATATTTAATTCTGTTCTGGATTTGTAGAAATTTTATATTTTCCTGGACGAATAAGGTGTAAGAACCTTAAAATTGTTAAGTGTAATAGAAGTTATTAATTTTATATCTTAACTCATGAAATAGCTACGATTGACTAATAGTTTTTTTATTTGAAGTGGTTATCGTAAAAGTTACTGAATTGTGAAAACCAATATAAATATTTGAAAATAGTCATTTCTTAATTAATGGTTTTAGTAGTTACCGGTAACTAATAATCATATAATAGTAAATTAGTTGATATACATGTTTAAGGAAAAGTATAATAAACTCTATAGTGTTTAGTATTACTGATTTATGTGTTTTTTTTAAATAGGATAACACTACATTGTTTCGCCAGTATCAAGGTTCTTCGGGTTGTATGCACTAACTTTTATCACAACACAACGCAATGTTTTAATTTTGTTTAGGTCAATTATCATGTAACAACTGGTGCCGTGACTTTTCGAACCCTCTTAAAGGGAACCTAACAATTTGGTGCTGGGTTTTGAGCCATATTTAAGGAGCATTATTAATTTTCTTTAGGGTCTTGAACTTGATGCTGGCAATTTTATGTTTAAGTATTGCTATTTTCCTTCCACCTGTCTAGACTTGATACTAAAACAAAATCTGTTAAACGGTTACAGTAACAGGTCTATACAGTGATCGTATTTTGTGAAATACACATTTACATTTTATTTTCTTGTGAGGGTGTATAACAAATGTGTACCTTTTTGTTTGACACAATCTTATGGACTTTAATGCTCACAACACAAACATCTACACAGAGTACCTGAATGGTTAATCTCAGAAGTGCTGTTGTTATTCTGTGTTAATATCTAAGTGTTGCACCATTTGATTACTGTTTACATGAAATTCATCGTATAACTGATGATATTTTCTCAACAATGTATGGACTCTAATGTTAACAACACTAACACTCACAGAGTATATTGTATTAACAGTTTAACGTACTATTGTTATTTCTGTGTTAATAATAGTGTTGGTGCTCACCTGTTGGTCACAGACTAGGATACTACTTTTATCTTAGTGATTGCATTGTTATGGGTACTATATAGTTCAGTATGCCTAGAAAGAGAGCTCCTGCAAGTAGTAGTTTTTTAGTATGGAGGAGGAAGGAGATGTCCAGGGTATGACAGTTTTTGGGTCAGATCCTTTGGAATCTGTTCCTGTTTTTACAGGCGCAGACAGTGGAATTAGTTTAAGTGACTTTATGGATAGGATAGACCTAATAGCCTCTCATGTAGGCTGGTCAGATAAAGACAAACTGACTGTAATTAGAGTCGAGGTTGCAGGTGAGGCTGCTGATTTCATAAGAAACAACCCTAGGTTGAAAAGAGAAACCAGTCTCGAATATATTGTAAATGCCTTAAAGGAACGATTTACTTCTGTGCACAACTTGCACTCTAACATACGTGCTCTTATCCAGGCTTATCAGAAGCCACTTGAAACAGTAAGGCAGTTTGCTGCCCGTATTGAGGCACTTTCGTACAAAATTGTTCCTGTAGAAAGAAATAGTGACCCTGCAGCTGAAGCTCAAAGTCAGGATTTATTACTGTCTTCATTTATTGAAGGTTTACAGCTTCATTTGAAATGATTACTGCTACCGCAGAATCATAAAACATTTACAGCTGCTAAACAACATGCCATTATCGAGGAGGATATGTGGGCTAAGAGCCATGCTAGTAGTGATTTTACAACAGCTGAGGTTAGGGCAGTGCATGCGGCTAAGCCAGTACTTGAAAACACTAGTACACCACCATCAGTACATGCTTCAGATCTCACTACAGCTATTAAGCTCCAACAGGAAAATATAACTCAGCTAACTAAAATGATGGGTTCACTTCAAACTCAAGTTCAGAGTTTACTATCACAAGGTACTCATTTCAGACCCATACAGCCCCGTTGTTACAGATGCAACAGAATTGGGCATATTAGAAGGGATTGCTATGTAAACATTGTGCCTAACCAGCACTCTAGACAAGGTCAACAGAGATTTAGAAGTAATCAAACAGCTAGGCGAAATCCCAACAACACCACACCAGCTGTTTCGAGTAACTCAAATAACACAAATGTGACTAATAATGCTTTGAATCCCCAAGCCCTAAGCTTTAATTTAAACTAATTCAGGGTGGGAAGAAAATAGACTCCGTTTCGTCTCCTAAAGCCCTTTTGGAGGTACCATTCGTGTTTATTGTTTCCACAAGTGAGGCGTCTTTGCCTATAGTAGAAGGTTCTATATTGGGGAATAAAGTTAAGTTTTTATTGGATTCAGGTGCAACTGTGATCACCATAGAAACAAAATACATTAATTGTTTTGGCAATAAAATCTCATTGGACTCCTATAATATTTATTTGAAAGGAATAGCAGCAGAAAAGTTAAAAGAAACAAAAAAAGTCAATTTAGTTGTAGAATTCCAGCAACAATATTTTGAAACTGAATTTTTGATATCTGACACACCTCTTTCATCTCAGTATGGTACTTTATTAGGAATTAAATTTCTTGTAGACAACAACATGCATTTAGATTTTTAAACTTCACAATTGTTAGGACCAAATGTAATTTTAAAATGGAATCTAAGTCAGCCTAGTGCTATGAACTGTAATGCACCTTCTAGTTCAGCTTCTCAGTCATTTTGTTACTCTGTAACCAAACATAAGTTACCACCTTTTTCTGAGAATATTATTAAGCTTACTACTCACTCTGCTAATTTTAATGCTAATACTGTTTTGATTGAACCTTTAATGGAATATGCACAAAGTAAATTTGCCATAGCCAGATCAGTTAATCAAACTTCTCAGTCTCAGGAATTTTATGTTAAAATTGCTAATTTTTCACCAGATATTCTGCACATAAACAAAGGAATGCAATTGGCCAGTGCCCAACCTGTGAATGTCATCTAACAAAATACCGAACATATCAACAATACTACCATTGAAACAGGTGAGGATTTCGAGTCATGGGGTGGTGAATTTGATCTTAAACATTTACCTGAGCATCAACGACAGCAATTATTACACCTTCTTAATCAATATAATAACATCTTTGCTGCTTCAGTTTCTGAATTAACAGGGTGTGACACCATCTTGCATAACATCAACTTACGTGACAATATTCCTGTTAGGCAAAAGCCTTATAAAGTCCCTTACCATCTCAGGGATGAACTTGGCAGACAGGTGGCAGAGCTGCTTGAAGCTATCATCATTCAAGAAAGTGACAGCCCTTACAGTACACCTGTTTTATTTGTTAAAAATCCGAATAACACTTACCGTTTGGTCACTGACTTCCGTAAGTTGAACGAAAAAACAATCGAAGATAGCTTTCCTCTGCCAGCCATGATTGAATTGATAGAACAGTTAGGAGATGCCAATTATTTTTCCACACTTGATTTAACATCAGGGTTTTTCCTGATAAAAATGCATCCGGATGATACCTTCAAAAGTGGTTTCTTAACTCCTTCTGGGCACTATGAGTGGTTACGAACACCTTTTGGTACGAGAAATGCTCCAAGGTTCTTTTCAAAGGCTGATATTTATCGTTTTGGCCAATCTTTCACCACTAAAAATAGGAATTTACATTGATGGTATTGTCATTGCTTCCAAAACGTTTGAGGAACATTTAGAGAAATTGAAGTTAGTTTTTGACAGACTAAACAGCACAATTTGAAACTTAAACCTTCTAAATGTCATTTTTTGAGAGAACAAATAACTTACTTAGGCTACAAAGTTACTAAGGGCATTATTCAATCCGATGATAGGAATCTAAAAGTTATCCAGGGTTTTGTTGCACCTAAAAATAGAAAGGAAGTTAGGCGCTTTTTAGGCCTTATTGACTTTTACAGAACGTTCATACCGAATTTTGCCCAAAAGGCACTCCCTTTAACTCAGTTAACAAAAGATAAATTTCTCTTTTATTGGTCGCAAGAAGCTCAGCAGGCGTTTGATATTCTAAAAGCTGAACTTCTTAATGAACTTATTTTGTCATTACCAAATTTTAATAACCCTTTTTCCCTGTGTACTGATGCGTCTAATTATGCACTGGGTGCTGTCTTAAGTCAGGAAGATTGAAATGGTTTTCAGCATCCAATATGTTATGCAGATAAGCAAGAAAATTCACGTGAAAAGATTTCTCATGATAAGGAGATGAAAGTGGGAGATATGGTGTATTTATACACTCTTGTAGTTCAGCCTGGTATGGTTAGAAAACTCTCTAAGTTGAATCAGGGACCTTTCAGGGTTATTGAGCACGTGACTAAAGTCAACTATAAAATTGCTTCCATCACAAATCTTGCTCAGATTCATACGATACAGGTGGACAGGCTCACGAGAGTACCTGTGAGAATTAATTTTCCCACATTACAGAAGGATGACATAATTTCATCAGAAAATATACGGAATTTGTCGCACCATTCACCTTACCATCTAAGTCATAGGGATGCACATGGTTATGTTCGAAAGTCTATATAATTTGATATGTACACAATTCAATAGCAGTAGTAGTCATTTTAAAGGTAATTGTATTCTATTTAGCTAAATTTGTATCAATTAGTATGGTTGTGTAGTATTCTTGGCTTATCCTTGGTCGAGTTTTGCTTTCGGATTTTACATGTTTAGACATGTGAGGTAGTGATCATGTTGTCTTGGAATTTAAATTTCTTCTCTCTATAGCCTGGTTTGTCTTTTTGGGGAGGTTTTGCAGGGTTGGTTCTTGTGGATTGTCTCCACTTCTTTAAGTTCAAATTTTTTTTGTTGTCCCATTTCTTGGTACCAGGGACTTGTTTAGGTTAGAATTTTGACTTGATGGTTTTCTTGCCAACTTCATGGTGATTGTCTTGTCCTTAGATTGTGCAACTCGTTTGATTTTTTTGCCAGGGTTAGATTTGTAGTTTAGTTTGCGCTGCACAGTTGCGGTGATATTCTTTTGCACTTTTTAATATTGTGGTGCCAGTCGTTAGGGAAATGAAAGTATGTGTACTGTAAAGGAAAATTTATGATTTATAATGTAGGCATTTCCTTACAAACTTTCGTTCAGGTTTGTAGCGTCACTTTTATTTTGTGATTGATTTTGCAGGTAATTAATAGCCTGTTTGCATTATGTTTTGTGTCAAGCGCCTTTTAGCTCTTGATTTGTTTTGGGTTGGAACACCCGTATAGTTAGTGGTGTTTGTTTATTTGTTTATTTACATTTCACTTTTATTTGTTTGTGGGGGATATCGTGTTGATTACAATTTGTTTACATTTTTATTTAGGGGCTTCACGTGTTGCTTGCCAACACTTATTTTTTGATTGATTTGTATTTAGTTGTACTCCAGTATGTTGTACTTTAGTTGTACTTCCTTTCTTGACCCTCTTACATACTTTTGATTACTTATTTATTATTTTTTTGCTGACCATTTTTGTGGTAGGATTTGATAATGGAGATAACCTTGTATCCTTTTCTGTGATTGACGAGTGATTGTAACAACACCTTACTTACTACTTCGTTTAATTGAACACTTTGTAAACATTTTTCCATTGACTGTGTGTGTAAAAAATTTTTCGCTTGCCAAAAAAATTTTTCCCCGATCACGGGAGGGACGTTTTGTACCAAATTCACGAAACACTTATTTATTTAAGTTTCACTTAAGATTTAATTTTCATTCTTCTAAATTTATACTACTCAACGTTATTTTATTTAATATGTTGTATTTATATTCGCTTTAGTTTAATTTTAATTAGGGGTTTTGGTACTTTAAGATTTGTACGTTTCTTCCACTTGTTACTCGTAAACGCGTTGAAACGCACAATTGAATTAGGTGCTTTCCTACGTAATAAACTGGATTTAAAGTTACTTAACTTAGGTTGATCCCCTATTAACTTATATCATTAGATGCAGAAAAATTAGCCTTTGAATTTAAGATCATTTTCAAGTTTCTAGCTTAAATAGTTTTTACGTTACAGTTAATTATTTAACGACATTTTTGCACTTCGTGGGATTTTTGGTTTGGGGGGAAAGGAGTGAAAAAAGGTCGCATTTGCAGTTGAATTCTAAGCCTTTCCTCAGGAATTTTTCCGGTCAGGCGTTGCTTTGCTTTGGGTTAGCCAGTTTTCTCCCGCATGTGTCGGATTCCTGGCTTTTCCTTTGGCGGGCTTGGCTAGATGCGAATTTGTGTTCCAGTTCAACTCCTCGGATTTTGGACGATTGGAGCAGGGGTTTGTTCAAAGTGTAGAGTTTAGGATTTTTTCACCCTTTTAGCAGGCTTTGGCGATATCTGGTTTCCTGACTTGACAAAAAGGCGATGCAGGTGTGATTCTTCCTCTTTTTTCTTCGTCTGACTTGATATCTTTTCACGCGTGCTCTGAGCACGAGTTTCTGTGGGGCAACTTCGATGAGATTTCTTCGTAGCTGGGGGCCTTATGGCTCCTTTCGCCGATACGGTATAGATAGCCACCAATTTAAAAAAAAGTCTAATTGACCCTTGAGAGAATAAACTACATATTTTCGATAACTACAGTGACTTGACGAATCTACTCTTTTGCCTTACTTCGGGCCCCGTCAAAAAACAAAAGAAAAAAATACTACTTCTATTTTGGATTTCCTGATGAATATGAGAATCTACATTTCCGGTTGAGAATCTATATTTTTTCGTACTTCAAGATGATGTCCATCTCCGACTATGATTAAGGCTTTCTACCTCTAGGTGCAGCTCCAGGTTCCTGTGTTCCGGGTTCATCTTCTGCAGTTCGGCTTCCATCCTGCCGTTAGTGATTTGAGCCAATCCATGTCCATTGATCCTACATTTCTTCTCCTTGCATCTTACAGAAGACCAGATGTGGATTTTTTAATCTTCAACTTAGCAACTCTACAAAGTTCCTTCATGCAGACAGATAAGAATTATTTTTTTCTCTGATCTTTTAGTTCTTAACTTTAATTCTTAAGAAAATTTTATTCAAAATTTACTGATTTAACTCTTTGTTAATAAGCAAAGATTTTCAAAATTTAAATTATGTTCTAATTTACACGTTTGCTGTAAAGGATTTTGAAATGTAAAGGAATTTTAATTTTAATATCTTTTGATGGTTTACTGCTTTTGCAGAGATTGAGGTAAAATTGCTTGCAGTCTCAAAAAGCTCCAGTTTAAATTCTAAATTTACTAAAAAGGGGGGTTTGGTATAACTCAGTTGGTTGAACATGAGAGTGTTTCTTTTATTTGTTTTTTTTTGGTGCAATACGATAAATATCTAATTCTGTTCTGAATTTGTAGAAATTTTATATTTTCTTGTATGAATAAGGTGTAAGAACCTTAAAATTGTTAAGTGTAATAGAAGTTATTAATTTTATATCCTAACTCATGAAATAGCTATGATTGACTAATAGTTTTTTTATTTGAAGTGGTTATCGTAAAAGTTACTGAATTGTGAAAACCAATATAAATAAATATTTGAAAATAGTCATTTCTTAATTAATGGTTTTAGTAGTTCCCGGGGACTAATAATCATATAATAGTAAATTAGTTGATATACATGTTTAAGGAAAAGTATAATAAACTCTATAGTTTTTAGTATTACTGATTTAAGTGTTTCTTTAAAATATGATAATACTGCATTGGTTCACCAGCATCAAGGTTCTTCGGGTGGTATGCACTAACTTATATAACACCACACAACGCAATGTCTAAATTTGTTTGGGTCGATTAGCACTTAACAATTGACTGAGTTTACACAGCTCGAAATGAAATAATATTACGAATTGATTTGCTTTGCATGTTTTTAGGAAAGGCGTGATTCCTGAGTTTTTTCTAAAAAATTAAAAATTCGTCATTTGACTTATGAAGTTTTATGAAATCTGAATTTGACTCCATCAGTGAGAAAGTAATAAAAGCCTTTGAATACTGGTAATTTGACCCGGGTTCTAGTTCAAGCAAATGTGCTGTTTGCACTAATGATTCGCCGTGTTTTTGTTCATCTGCAATGTGAATAAGAGCTAGTTTCCTTTCAGAGTACTCTACGAAGGAATCTTTGCCATTAGACAAATCACCATAATGTGCTTTTTGAGGAATCTGAATTGAGTCTTGCACTTGCAAGAATTTTTTACTTCTTGTATGGTAAGAACTTCGGTGGTCACGTTCAAATACCATTTGAATGCTTTTATTATCAGATAAAGGGAAAAATCCCTTCTAAATTCTTAACAAATGTTTCACATTTCAAAAAATTGCTTTCGGTACTATACTGAGCAAAACAGGATTTATCACTTCAGTTTTGTTAACGCAGCATAGCATTTTGGACCTCAAGAATTGTGCACATTTTCTGAAATTACACATGTAATTGAATTCGTGTTAATAAATGATACTATTTTGAGCAAAAAATTTATTTATGTAAATAAATTGGTAAATTTTGGGATACGTAAAACTTATTTCATTAAGTAGGATCTTCCATAAACTGATATGATATCAAAGCATATAAACACAGAATAAACATTCTAATTTTCTTCGGCAGAGAAGTGATGCTTACTAAATAAAGTAAATAATATTTAATTTTGGAACTTACACAGTTTATCGCTACATACATATCTGCAATAAAATTATGAACTAGTTTGAGATAAGGACTCTACTTGAAGTTTGACGGAAAGATTATGGCGCAAAACCAAATTTTCGTAATTTTGCCTTAGTTGCCAATAATGTAGCTCTATCAGCGCTTGTCAGCAGTCAATGTTAGAGTTTGGCCAGTCCATTCTAAATAGTTAAGACTGATATAATTAATCATTGCTCTCTATCTGAGACATATATAGTGACATTGCAGTGCATCGTTTATTTAATGATATCAATGATATTTTATAATTAATTGTAATTACTGGTATTAATTAGAATGCTAATATACATATAACATAATAATGTATAATATAGTGATAAGCATTTGATATATATATTTTTATGGATATGTTATTTTAATTACGATCGCTCTCATTATTATTAGTTAGTTCAGTCTTAGGTATCTCTCCTTGTTTAATATCGTATCTCTTCGAAACTAAACATCTTGGGATTCTTAGTGTTAAAAGTTGTAAAATACATAAATTACTTAAATGAGAAAGCGTTAAAAGTATAAATATTTAATTAATATTCATTTCTTACTCCCTTATGGGTTTAAATGTGTAGCTGCACATTAACCGTCCGTCTAAAAATTAATATCTTACAGTCTACCGAACTTTTCGCAAGGAAAAGCTCGATCTCGGAAAGAATCTCTGCTAATGATTGTCATTTTATGCATGTAATCAGAAGTTTATCTAAATGCGAGAGCCTAGCTTGAAGTATTTCAAGCATGAAACTCGAATTTAACGCCTTGCATGCTTTTAAATGCATGGACATTGAAGGCGGCGTCAGAGTTTAAATTTGCCACGTGAGCCATGATGCATTAATTACGCTGGCTATGGTTTATCACGATTGTTGTGTTACAGTCGAGATTTGGAGAAGGTAGCTTGTCTACCGATTGAGGGTTACTCTTTCAAATATAGTTTCTATTTATGAACAGCGACGAATGTAACAAATACAAAAAAGTGAAATATGTTTGTTTGTTATGTTGCTTGCCTTGCTATTGCTACAACTGAATAATTCTAACATAAATGATACAGAATGGAGCAAAGACAGTTTCCCGATCCACAAAACTTCATGGTGTTTAGGAAACGTTGTTCTTTCTTTTGCAAAAATATAACAACATGATAACAAAACCTAGAATATATTCAATGTGTGATGGGAATTCAGAAAATCAGATTAAATTTCATTTCTTCAATTTAATAATGTAATTAAATATAATGAGCTTTGGTAGAACAAGAAAAGGAGAGAGTAATAGAAAACATATTTTCGATCACTAGTATTTGTGTTGTTCTTGTTGCGACTTATCTCACTTATCTGACAGTAACATCAGAACAAGTCCACAAAATTCACTGTGCTGAAGGGCGCATTTTGCCAATAATAGTGAAACAATACATAGGAAAATACATAGCGTGTCCATAAAAGTCTTTACGCGGTCTTAATTAAATTAAAAAAAAGAAAAAGAAATTTTCTGAAGATTACGAAATTTAATTTAATATTGTCTCCTGGTCACAACAGTTCTGGTTTTGCGTGTGGCTTGACACTGTACGTGGTTCACCTTTACTCTGTCTGAGCTACAAGGGATTGTTGATCCTATTGAACTAAACGACGATGAAAATTTTAAAAATAAAATAATAAAAAGAATATCATTGCTTATAAGGAAATCAATACACATCGAAATATTTTGACTTTGTGAAATAGAATATAAATTTACTTATAAGTGTTATGATTCTATAAGGAATTGAGTCATTCCCTAAACAAGTCTTCAGTAAATTGATAATCATGCCATATGGGAACAGAGCCTTTAATTTTTTGCATAGCTTATTGATTCTTTTAAACTCTACAGATAATTATGGCCGGTAGAAGTGCTTCTATTAAATGATAGGATGATTTCTTTCCTTCTTAATTCGTGTACGACTCAGTTTTATCACTAATTATTAGATATAACTGAGCCATCTCTGTACTTCTGTAGCTGTTTTTGGACAAAGTTATGTAAATATTACACGCTTTGAATACCAATAGTGGCAACATGATTTCAGCTCATATTCCATTAAAAACATTCTACAAGATGGAACATAATTTTAGTTCTGCATACCACAGAATATACTGCTTCTTCCTTTGAATCAACGCCATCATAAAATCACATATGTACCCTTAAGTAATGCAATGTTTTCAGGTAAAATGTTAAAGACTGCTCTAAAGTGCAAATTTTATTTCTTTTAAATACTTCTGTTCGTAAAAAAGTTACAGTCAATTTTAATACAGGAACTGTTTTCAAAACCCCTTATAATAGAATTTTTAACATGGTGGAATATTGTCAAAAGTTATTCACAAACTTCTCGCGTTTTACAATACTTATTTCTGACGTTATCATAGGCATGTTTTACAATTTACTCCGAATTTATACTTTCTTTGTGAATAGTCTATTATATTCAGCGCTGGTGAGACGATTAATTAAAATCCATAACGAATTGAATGAGAAAATCTGTTTCGAAAATAATGACGAATGTTTCACATTTCATTCTGATAAATTGAAAATGATTAAATGTTACGCAAGCTTAGAAATATCATAATCAAGCAATGCGAGGTATCTCCAATATGTATTAATGAAATTCACATGCTGTCGTAAATATAAATGTCTGCAATGTGAAATTATCCCAACTATCAGTATTTGGAAAATCTTTCGATTTCAACATATTGCATATTTGACTTCAGAAACAGTTTGCTGTAGAAATTCTCATTACTTCTGTGAAGTTTCGTTTTGACATACTTTTGCAATAACTGCTGCGCTGATTTAGATACGAGATTAAATGAATGTATCTCTTTTACATAAGAAGTGTTTTTCTTAACTGATTTCTAAAAATTACCTGTTCAAGCAAGAGAGCGAGAAGAAAAAAGAAGGAAGTAGAATCTGAAAGGATTCAGATTTTAATGTGACAACAAAAAGTTTGTTGATATTTTTATGCTCTAGCTGAACATTGCAGGTTACCAATCATTCTTATTTGAATTCACTGGTGCTATTTTTTTCCTTTTTTCTTCCTTGTACAAAATAAAGGAAGTATTGTAATCACAAAAAATTCCGAGGACCATATTTAAATGAAAAACTGCCGAATTGCTTATTTTTGAGACTGGCCGAATTGCTTGTTTTTGCTTAGAAACTGTAATTTTAATTGTAAATAAATTTTTTAATTGTTTTAACTGTATTTGGTATTTTATGTTTTTCTATGTCTTTAAATTTTTAATGAAAATATTTTGAGCTTTTATGTATTTTTGTCGTGCCGTGAAGTGAGAACTGAATTAATTGAATGAGAAATATATCTCTAGTGGAATTCGAAGAAATAAATTTACATGAAATGCAGGAAAAATGCGTATAATTTAATATTTCGTACAAAGAAGTCATGTGATGTACACATCAGCTTTTTTAGCTTCATTATTAAATATCACTTTCTTCGGACTTGCACAACATAAAAGTCAACAGCAAAATCACAAAGCTTTTAAAAGTAATATTAGTAAAATATATTTATAGTTTCAGCACTGTAGCATATGTTTCGTAACATGTTGATCCACAGTTACCCTTAAAGCCCTTTTTAATTGATTTGTTTATTGACTGCAGTAAAGAATTTGAGTGTTACCTGAGTTAGAGGCGACATGCCTTTTTGGAGTTATTATTCTGAGAAAAACTGTATTCTGTGAAACTACGAAGAACCTCACACAATTAGACAGTTTATAAGGTATTTCTCCCGCGTTCTTCGCATGCCTTCGCGGTGTAGTGGTCTGAGTGCTCGACGCGTAACCGAGAGGTCCGTGGTTCGATTCCCGGCGAAGGCGTTGCTCATTTTTCATGTCTGTTGCTTCCAAAAATAACCTAATGTCTCTACAATTTTTCTGCATTATAATCCAAGGACCAACTGCCAATGCTTAGAAGTCTTATATAATCTGTTAATAGTGGGCACATACCTTCAAAAATTTTATAGAAAAACCTTGCTAATCAGCATTTTATGTCCTTAACCATTAACGTTTAAACATGTCTGCAATTAAGTACTAAATTTTGAATATGCTGCCATTTCGTAATTTTTTAAAAAGCTAAATCATAAAATGGGGCATTTTGTACTTTTGTGTAAAATCCGAATCCTTGTCCTATTAGCTCTTGAGCTGTATAAAAATCATTACAATTCTCAAGAAATATGGATAAATAGATCTATTGGTAAATTTTGAAATTTCTATTTTGTTAAACAAAATAAAAAAAAGGAAAAGAAAGAAATCCTGAAGGGATTCAAATTATATCGCCCCACCAGAACCAGGCTTTATTTATTCAGGTTTTTATGCTCTCACTGACTTTCCAGTTAAATAACCTGCTCTTGGATTTACTAGTGTTAACACAACGTTTTTTGTCTTTTTTGATCTTTTTCGATCTACAATTAAGCATCGTTTCCTTCGCATTTACGCAGCATAAAATTCAATAGCATAAACACAAAAGATTGAACAGCAGTTTATGTTTCGAATTTCCAATATAATGTTAAGTGTTGGCACATTTTGTTTCTATTTTTTCAGTCATTTCTCAGCTCATCGTATCAATGTTCAGTTTTTCTAGTATGGAATTCCCTGTAGAGTGCTGAGTTTTCGTATACATTTAACTACGGTTTCAGTTTTTTCTCAGTTTAGCATATAACTATTGTTCAGTGTTTTCTGAGTTTAAAATTTAACTATAGTTTCAGTCTTTTCTGAGTTTATTATATCAACGTTCGGTTTTCTTGATGAAATACCTTACAAAGTTTTTGGTCTTGTTATTGTTAAATTTTTGCACGTTTATTTATTCAATATCACGCTTTTGCAGATAAAATTCAACAGCAGATTCATAAAATACGAGGGTAAGTTGAAAAATAAGTTTCCCCTGTCGACTGTGGTCAGAGTTGTGTATGAAAGTCAAAAAATAGAATGAGACATTAAAGATATGACATACCTTTATTTTTCCACATAGGTACCAAGTATATTGAGACATTTGTCATATCGCTTGATAAGCTTCAAAAAGCCCTCCAGGAAAAAATCAGGGCTTTGCATATGGAAGAAACGTTGAATGGCTTGTTTCACTTCAGTATTGCTTCCAAAGCGCCTTCCCCTGAGATTTTTCTTCAAAGCCGGAAACAGATGGAAGTCGCTTAGTGCGAGATCAGGACTGTATGGCGGATGGTGTAGGCGCTCCCAACCAAGAGTTGCAATATGGTTTTGCGTTACCGTTGCCGAATGTGGTCTGGCATTGTCATCCAACAGCAGAACGCCAGATGTGAGAAGGCCAGGCCGCTTTTTCCGAATCGCCTCTTTCAATTTCGACAGGGTGTCACAGTAGCGCGTAGCATTGATGGTTCCAACCTCCAAAACGTCCAGCAACAAAACTCCTTGGGCGTCCCAGAAAACTGTGAGGAGCACTTTACCTGCAGAGGGAGTTGTCTTGAACTTCTTTCGGACAGGTGATGACGGATGTTTCCACTCCATAGATGCGGCCTTCGATTCTGGCGTGAAATGGTGAACCCACGTTTCATCCTCCGTCACAATCCGAAACAGAAAGTCATTGCCATCTTCATGGTAACGCACGAGATGTTCCAGGCTGACCCCCATGCGTTGTTCCTTGTGTGTCGAGGTCAATTGTCGGGGCACCCATCGTGCTGACACTTTTCTGTATCGAAGAATGTCGTGGATGATGTTTTGAGCTCGCTCATGTGAGATTCCAAGTTCTTCCGCTACTTCATCGATGGTGATACGCCGGTTCGCTCTAATCATGTCATCCACCTTCCTGACATTTGCATCTGTAGTGGCCGTGCGCGTCCGTCCAGCTCTCGGTATGTCCTCCACTTGCTGACGTCCATCACTGAATGTGCGACACCATCTCCGCACCATTTGCTTCGACATCACACCTGGCCCATAGACTTCCACGAGGCGGTTATGAATTTCTGTTCCTGATACTCCACGTGCCCATTCATAGCGGATAACCGCTCTCACTTCCTCCTTTGACCACGAATTCAAAACGCACCTTCTCTCCATACCTACCGGGGCTCAAATGAGAGGCTGGTCTCCGCTTTGCGCAGGCACTGCAACAGCGCCATCTGCTTGATTTGCAGCGACCTCTACCCAATGGTGTATCGGTGACTTGCGCGTTTTCCTGCTGTGTCGCCTTTCGCCCATAGCCATTCAACGCTTCTTCCATATGCAAAGCCAAATGTCTCAACGTACTCGTACGAGAATAATAAAATAAAGGTATGTCATATCTTTAATGTCTCATTCTATTTTTTGACTTTCATACACAACTCTGACCACAGTCGACAGGGGAAACTTATTTTTCAACTTACCCTCGTATTTTAAAATAGAACACCTTTAAATTTTCCGAAACCCTGTTAAGGTTTGTCATTCATTTTTTACTTCCTTTTACGAAATAAAAAAGAAGTATTGTAACAGCAGAAAATTTCTGGTATCATATTTCAACGAAAATATCCAATGCAATTTAACGATGTTTTTCCGTGATATCTGAACGTAAGGACAGAATGAAGGACGCTTTTTCTCCCAAAAAATTGTAAAACTTATTTAAAATATATTCTGAAGAGAATTTTTTTTCTTTCGTCTGTGCGTACGTACGTATGCATGTATGTATCTCGCATAACTCAAAAACGAGTAGCCTCAGAATATTGAAATTTTGTATATAGGACTGCTAGCACATGTAAATGCGCACCTCCTATTTTTGTTTCAATAGGCCGCACCAAAAGTATATAAATACACTGGTGTGCAAAAATTAAGGAAGAAGTCGAAAAATTTGCATATCAGCTGAACGAAGAGGCAGAGCTGACAGAAAGACCAATCAGGAGATTAAGTAAGGTGATGTACGGTAGCACATGCGCAGATATGCAGGTAGACGTAATGGGGGAGTGTCAGTATTTCTGGGAAAGAGATTGCACGCCGTACAGCAGTTAAAATCACACCGAGTTGCTGCCTCAGCGAGAAATCGCGAATAATCAATTTGTTAGACGACATCTGGATGCTTTTACCCGAGGTCGAGTCATTGGGAAGTTGGAGGAAGGCCGCAGTATGACAAGTGTGGCTGCAGAGTTCGGAATTGCTCACAGCATCGTTTCACGACTTTGGAGACAATTTCAAACTACAGGAACAGCTATCCGGGGGTTTAGTAGTGGTCGTCCACGAGGAACCACACCCGCAGATGACCGGTATATTGCCTTCCAGGCCAGAAGAAACAGGCGGCAGACAGCGGAAGAAATCGCTAGACACACGACACAGGCGACTGGGCGACCGATATCGCGTTTTACCGTGGCCAGAAGACTGCACGGTGGTGGTCTGTTTGCACGACGCCCTGTACGGTGTGTACCTCTAACGCCTGCCCATCGGAGAAGGCGTTCTCTGTGGTGCCGGGAACACCGGAATTGGAGAGACAATGAATGGGGACGAGTACTCTTTACAGATGAGAGCAGATTTAGTCTGAGTTGCGATTCTAGACACATACACATCTGGACAGAGCGGGGAACACGCAATAACCCCTTCAGCATCATCAAAAGGGACTGTTTTGGGGGTCGCGGAGTTCTCGTTCGAGCAGACATAATGCTTGGTAGCTGGACCGAACTTCATATCTTCCAAGGAGGTTCGTCACCTGGGACTGCTATTGTAACGAGGTTCTTCTTCCTTACATGCGTCTTTTCACAAGGGCTATGGGTCCTCAGTTCCTCTTCATGGACGACAACGCTCCACCTCATCGCACAATTACTGTCGAAGAGCTTTTGGAGAGTGAAGATATTGAACACATGGATTGGTCGGCAAGGTCTCTGGATCTAACTCCCGTCAAGCATGTACATAACTTACTAGGGAAACCCGTGGCAGCACGTAACTTATCGCCAGTAACGATTCCGAAACTGCGATTGGTGCTACAAGAGGAACGAGCAGCAGTGTCTCAACAGCTCATTAACAACCACATATCCAGCATGCACAAATGATGTAAAACCTGCCTAGCAGTCAGGGGAGATCAGATCCCCTATTAATGACCGAATGTTTCTTGCTGGACACCCATCACAGGGATGTTTCGGCCTTCAGTCTCATTGCGCTCCATGCTAGTTTTTCAATAAAGCTTCTTTTTATCCCTCTGATTTCTCTTTTAGTAAGTTTTGCTTACATTACTCATGTCCTTACGTATTGGGGATCTTACGCTATTAAATGTGTTGATTTGGAAAGCTTTTGTACAAAGTTATATTGAAAAAACCGTCTCGTCCTTAATTTTTGCACACCAGTGTATATGTATATACATATCCACTCTGTTACTCGGCTCCAGTGAGCTCAAATTTTATTCTTATATGTTGGTAAATCGTGCATTTTGTGCTTTAAAAAGGCTTGATTTATGTTGTTCTTATTTTCCGGTTAAGATGTTCATGCCTTTAGTAAATCTGCATGCAAAATTTGTAGATTTATCAACAATTTAAAAGTTGTTCAAGTGCGGCTAAGCCTAATCATTTTTCATATGGCAGCCATGTTTGTTTACATTTGAAACTTAGGAGAATAGTAGATTTGTTGCCAATCTAAAAAACAAAGAAGATAACGCAACAACAAAGATAACGCGTTCTTTTATTATTGCGAAGTAAATCATGCTCAGTGCATTCTGGAATTTGTTCGAGGAAATAAGTGTTTAAGACTTATTTAGTAACATTTAATACAGATATTTTGAATTTTCATGTATTTTTGCCTTGTCGCAAAAGGAGAAATGAATTAATTGAAGGAGAAATAATTAATCGTCTTTGAAAAACGGTTTCTTTTTTGTCTGTTTGTTTAATTTCTTTTATACATCGTTTTAGATTTATCATGGTATGTAAAAAGAACACGTGGCATTGATTAGATAATTCTTCAGATGATATACATAAGATTTGTGAATTCTGAGTTATAAAATGAATGAGATGTAACCCTGTCAAATGAACCTAGCACCAGAGTGTCGCTATGGTATAGAGATATAGCTAATTTTAAAGAGTGCATTTATTCTATTGTGGTTTATGCGCTATCAACGAAGTAAATTTAATTGAACCCAATAAGTTTAAATGAAATGCAAAATGCGTGTACTTTAATATTACGTGCAACGAAGTCATGTGGTGTACACATCAGATTTTTATATTTAAAATTTTGAAATAGATATCATAAAATAAAAAATTACATAATAACACTTGTGAGTCCAGTTGGTGTCATCTCGTCAATATTTCTGATTAGATGCATCGTAATCTGAGTAGGTTTTTATTTAAATGAATCATATTAAAAAGAAGAAAACGTAATTTTAAGAACTGTGCTTATTGCTTTTAAATCGTTAAATTTCCCTCTTTAATCTTCCAGATTAAATTTGAAAGTTGAATATCTTAGGCTGTATTTAGTGGCATTACATTGAGGCATAGAAAATAAAAATATTAAAGTAAGTATGTAAATTGAAGTGCTCGTAGTAAGTAAAAGTATAAGTGTGCATAAGAAAAGTTTAAACTAATTTCGATAGTTTTAACATGTTGCTTTCAAACTTACATTTTGCAGAACGGCAAGAGTGTGTCGCATTGGAGACAGAAATGTTTTATTTCCAACTGTGTCTCGACTTCTTGCTTAGGTTTCAATTGAAAATCCGGGCTTCGAAGTGCACATACTTGGGTTGCGGACTACGTGATTCAAAATTGGATAGTACTAGCTGCCGTCGCTTTTCCATAGTAAGAGGAGTATACATAGAGGTTCTTCGTTACTTAATTGTTTTCCAGTAGTACATGGGATAACATTTGATGGCTTGGTTTGATTTATGTAATTACGCCAAAACCTCGAAGACTATCTACCTAAAGGGAGGGATGCCTTCATGGAGTACTTTTTAAAGCATTTGGTAGCGAAAATTTGAAAATTTATTCGGCACAAACTTGATACGGACAAAAAATTTAGTTTCGAGACTAATAGTAAACTTAATTTCATGTGCTAAATAATTGATTTAAAAAAATATTTATTTCAGAAAATTTTTAGAATTCTTATTGTTGAGTTAAAATTAAAAAATCGAGTTTTTGAAGTAAGGGACGTTATGCAAATAATAACAGTATAATTACCAAATTAATGTTATTAATGTGTTTTAATGTCATTAATGTTAACTAATGTATTTTTAATGTCAAAAACATTAAAACAATTGAACAGTTCTTAAAACAATTGAAAAATAGTAAATTACTTTCTTCAATAACGCATCTTCTGCAATACAATTTAAATTATTTCAGTAAATGGGAAAACTACTAACTGTAAACTACATTCTCAAAACTTGAATAAAATTGCATGAAATTCCTATATTAAAATGTCTGATGTGAACACTAGATGACTTCTTCGTAGGGCCTGCAAAAATGCACAAAAACTCAGAATATATTCATTAAAATTTGTAAAATACAGAAAAACCTACAACACCAAATACAGTCAAAAGGAAGACCAAATAATTCGGCCAACGGGAGGAAGATAACATTTTCGGTAAAAAAAAAGCTAAAGTTAAGTTTTGGTCCCAGTGTGCAAAGAGACATTAAAGTTGGTGCATCATCTGGACTTAATTCGCTATAATACCATCTTCTTACTCTAATTAAAAGTCCTTGTGTGGCCTTTATTATCGCAGCAGTTGATCGTAGTCATATATTTCCAGTTACAGAAGTGTTTTAAATGACAGAAATAGTCATGTTTGGGTAATTTCAGATTCTAAAAAAAAGCTAAAGTTTAGTTTTGGTCCCAGTGTGCAAAGAGACATTAAATCTGGTGCATCATCTAGACTAATTCGCTATAATACCAACTCCTTACTCTAATTAAAAGTCCTTGTCTGGCCTTTATTATCGCAGATTATTGGGTAATGTCAGATTCTAAAAAAAATTATTAAAAAAAATAACGAAATCTAATTTTTAAATCCATCTCAGGGTTCCTACACATATATTAATGAAACGTTTTTATACTGGTTATGAAAAAATATTATTATGACAATTTTGACTAAGGTGCGTCAAAAATGGACCGGGATATTAATTTCAAGATTTGCAATTTTTGATGTCATTTCAGCCTGGCTTGACAGATCGGTTAAGCTGGAAACTTTCGAGTAAATAAGTTTATGGGGTTCTACTGTCTATCTGTTGGGTAAAATCTGGAGAAATAGTGATTACGCCGAAGAAAGGTTAAAAGTATCCTTTATTAAACTCTTTAAATTATTTGCAATGCGTCAACTTGACGCTAACATACTACTCCTCTGCTTGAGCGGTAACTGAAACAGTAGAATCAAATTCAAAATTGGAGATATTCACAAGTAGTAGAATTAAACTACAGGGCTCATACAATCATGTATCCTACAACGCGTAGATAAGCCTAGTGGCAGCAAGATAAGAGCTATTAAGCCACGTCTAACCAGCAATAACTGCTCAACTGAAGCTTGCGTACAACCACGCACAGAGATTTCCAAAACTCTCTCTAACTTTCCCT
>KK117716.1:0-26901 GCA_000611955.2 Stegodyphus mimosarum
ATTAGAGACAATAAAACTCCCTTAGTTAGAGGTGGAATTAGCTTTAGCTAACACTAGGAAAGAGTTGCGACAAAATCAAACTGTTGAGACAGACATCTCAAATCAGAGTGTGGAAAATTTAATTAAAAGTGTAAAAACATTAACAATTTCGGTACTTACTACAGCTAATCCTTCAATCTCTTTTTCCAATGAATTGAAAGGGCCTTTAAAGACAAAGTAAGTACCTGAAAATTTAAAAGCAGGAATTGTAAATTTTGGGAAATATTTTGGAAAAGAAGGTCACAAATTTAATGGTATACGTGAAGGAAGAAAATATTAATAATTACGATAAATTAAGGTCTATAATTCTAAAGAAATTTCAGCTAACCCCTCAAGAATGCTCAATTATTTTCGTTCTATGCAAAAACTGTCATCTGAGAACTTTGTACAATTCGCATCAAGGTTACATGCAAATTTTGAATATTACTGTCTGTTGAGAAAGGTAAAAGATTTTAAATCATTATGTGACATTACAGTTTCAGATAAAATATTCAGTCAACTTGATCAGGATTTGAATTATTTATAATCAAAAGGTAAACAGAAACCGAAATCCCCATAACTGTCATAATTTTGACTACAAAAATATTTCTAATGTATATGTATCTGGAGCAAAAGATCAAATATGTATTTTGTGTAAAACTAATTAAAACCGCCCATTACAAAATTGTCCTAATATTAAAAGGTTTTCAGTAAATGAGCGAGTTGAAATTATTGAACAAAATAAGCTTCGTTTCAAATGTTTTTTTTTGAAGTATAATGCAGCAATTTGTAGAGCCAGAAACTGTTTCTATAGGAAGGCTCGTCATCCTATTATTCATTTGGTTAGCCTTTATTTTAGGGTGCCCCTTAGAGCCAAGTTGTTTCATTTATTGCCAAATTGCTGTTTTAGTCACGTTCACCTCAGTAGTTTAATGTTATGGAAACGCTATTATGATGTGACTGGTTGCGTGATTGCAGTGAATTTGAATGATGGAAAAATATAGGGCAAATTTCTGGATTGGATGTCAGTTGCTTATTTTGTGTTGTACACTGTAAAATGGATGTATGTGATGAGATTAATGAAACGTTTCTGTACAATCTGGAACAAAAGGAAAAAAAAGCATTAGTTCACTGGTATGTAAATGAAGGTTTACTTAGTAGGCATCATAAGTGTCCTTTTGGACGAAGGAAATGCATATGGTCGAATGTAAAGATCGTTCAGATGGCTTTGAAGTAGTTTGTCGCAAGAAAAGTTTATGCAAGAATTGCCACCGACAGTCCGGCACTACAGAGGATATTTTTTACTCTTATTTTTTTATGTGCTGACAGCAGTATGCATATTCTAGTTCAGATAATTTTAGAAAGTTTTTGGATGTTGTTAAGGAATTTTGCATGCCACAGATTGACGATACACAAATTTATAAATATGGTTGATATTTTTTTTTTTTTTTTGCAGTGCATGTATGTGGTAGCATGCATTTACTTTCTTATCTTATTTCATTGTGTGATTTGAAACACAGTTTATTCACCTTCAATTGGCTACACATTTAGTTTAATTTTGGTGTTGAGTAACTTTGTTTTAAAATTAGATGACATCATTATTCACTTTTTAAATGAAAATAGATCCATGTGTACATGGACAAATCAGGAGAGTGTGCAATGCTCAGCTTGTGCAATTAATTCTCTGATGCTTTTCTTAAGTGAAAATAGATTGGTGTGTACATGGACATGGAATTTGTGCAAGTCTTATTATTTTGTTTTTGTGTAGTGGCCACCTTGAAATTGTGCCTTGCTGGCCAACCGCCAATTTTCACCAAGGGACACCCTGAAATATATTTTTCCCCGATTCATTTTCCTAAGCAAAATAAAGCTCTTTTCCTTTAGATCAGCACAGCCTACCAAGAAATAGTATGAAGTAGTAGAATTAAAATTATCTACTAGATGTTACCCTAATCAGTGTATTCAAATTGATGTGCTAGTCGCCAAAACTTTAATAAGGGCATCTGTTTCAGGTCCAAATGCAGAAGTACAAAATATTATGGAGTCCAGCGGATTAGTTTTAGCCGACTGTTGTGAAAGTAATATAAACATTGATATATTAATTGCTGCAGATGTGTTATGGCAGATTACTGAAATCTCCTCCTTCGAAAAAATAAATCAAGAAATTACTTGCATGCCAATGATTTTCAGGTGTGCTTTACGGGGAAGTCAAGATGTTTACTAGCCAAAGGTTAAGACTGCAGTGTCAGCGAATTTCTGTGCAGATTGCTCGGCCCGACAAGAAAAGTGCATCCTGTTAGCACACTGTCCCGAGAAAGGAGTTTGGTGACTGAGATGCCCATCGCAAAAGGGTTAAGTCAGTTCTACACAAATACCAAAAAAGTGCCAATGCATAAGTAATGAAATTAAATAAAAATATTTTAAGCAGAAATGTAAATAATATGGAAATACACTTTATAATAGAAGGATCTATATTTGCTTTCAATACAAAATACAATATTCAAGTATTTACATCACAAAAAAAAATCTCATGCAGAAAGTTACTAATATAAATGCTATTGCAAGTATTATGAAATTTAAAGTTTTATTTAATAATTTAAGAATAAATATAACTTTGCATCCTTAGAACTGGTTTTAAAAATTACTTATGATTAAAAAAATAATGCAGATTTTTTTTTTTTTTTACTTTTTAAAATTGCAAAAAGCTAAAAGATAAAGTAGTAAAACAATTTTTTTTTTTTTTTTTTTAGGGGTTTGAAACATTTCTACACAGGGCCAGTGACACTTTCATATCCAATAAAGGTAATTATACTACATCATGCTATAAGTCTTTTAATAATTTTAATGTAAATTTATATACTCAGAAATCTAACACATGTAAATTATTTATAATTTTGAAATAAAAAGCATCTTCTTGATAAATAGAAAATGAATATATAAACAGCAATATAATTGATATAAAAAGTATTGAATTAATTTTAAAGCTTTCTTTTAATAGGGTAAATTCTACAATATTTTTTTGTAAAATCTACTTGATTATTTAAAGTAGAGAAAATCCAGTAGAGAAAATATTAATATTTGAAAAAGATTTTTTCCTTTTTTTTTAATAACCATTAGAAAATTTTGCATAACTTTTATTATAAGTTTTTTTAAGCTTTATTTCACAATAACAACTGCAACATCAAAAATATTTCTTAATATTTGACTGTATTAAGCATTATTTCTAAATTATTTTTAAAAAAATCTGATTCTGCTGTAGCTACGAGAATTATTAAAACTAATATAGGTTTTAGGTGATAAACTGCTCCATTCAAAATACTTGAATCCAAAGACATTGATTTTCTACCAGTTAAAAGTTTTAAATCAGAAATTATCCTGTATAATTTTTCAAATCTCCATTTTAACTATGAGACTGAAACATCCATCTATCACTTCCATTATTTCCATCATACAAAAAAATTTCTTTTGAAAAATTAATTCTGTTATCAATTGATTTTTAGCAATTCGACTTACGGCTAAACTTGCATATAACCCCATTTTCTCGCCAACTCTATTCTGACTCGCCAAGTGGCAGATAATGCGCCAATTATGGTAGCCGGGCCAGAAACTCTACAGAGGGTCGGAAAGGCAGGAGAATCTACTTCTTTATGTAGTTTTTTCTTTACGTGGTGCGTGTGCCAGAGCTCTTCTTGTTTTTTGTTATTATTAGGTTTTTTTATTTAACTTTTGCTTTTTTTCCTTATAACAATAATTTTATATTAAAATCTATTTAAAGAAATTTATATTGTAGTAATATGGCACCACTAAAGAATACAATAGAAAAATATCAAACCATTATAGCCAGTTCTTGTCAGCTGCCAGCCATTGGTAATTGTTTGGGAAAAAATGGTATCCCCACTAGGCTGTTCTTTGTGTTTTTGTGCACAAAGCAAGAAATTTTGGTCGAATTTTTAAAGGAGGCTGAGCTGATTCAGAGTAGTATGCTGTGTCCTAAATGCAATTGCTCGATGGTTCTAAAAAATGATCGCAAACTATCAGATGGCATAACATGGTACTGTGGGAAAAAAACAAATAACAGCAGTGTTTGCTATGCTTCAAAGACTATTCGAGTATCATCATGGTTTTCTAAAAGCAAACTGACCATAGCTGAAATCTTTGTGTTGACATATGATGTGCTCGAAAAAATTGGTACATCAAAGATAATAAAAGAATATGGGTTTGGATCAAATACAATGGCCTCCTGGAGCCAGTGTATAAGAGAGACAATTCTGGAGTACATTGAAATGAACAGCCAGATGATTGGCGGACCTGGCAAAACAGTTGAAATTGATGAAAGTAAATTCGGGAAAAGAAAGTATCATCGGGGCCATCACGTTGAAGGGCAGTGGGTGTTTGGAGATGTTGAACGTGATAGTGGAGACTCTTTTTTTGTGGCTGTACATGATCGTACAGCACAAACACTTATCAGTGTTATACAAGAGTGGATTCGCCCAGGAACAACTACAATATCAGACTGCTGGAAGGCTTATCGAAGCTTAGACACCTTGGGATTTGACCACTTAACTGTAAACCATAGCATTTCTTTTGTGGATGAAATTACAGGAGCACACACTAATACAATTGAAGGTACATGGCGGCATATTAAAACACAGCTACCCCAATATAATAGAAATGGAGACTTTGCATTGTATTTAGCAGAATACATGTTCTCAAAACAATGTGCAGCAAAAAAATTGGACATGCATACAAAATTTTTAGAAATTGTTCGTGAAATTGAATGACTTTTGCTTTGTTAGTCAAAAGTATCATTAATAAGTATTTGTGTATATGTGAGTATTGTGATGATCTTATCAATAAATTTTTAACATATATGATTTTAAGTTTTCTAAATTTGCATTAAGGAAATAATTTTATGATGGAAATCAAGGTAAATGGTCTTTTTTTGTGTGCATATGTGTGCTTTCTCAAGGATAAAATATACTGAAATTTACTCGATGTTCTTCAAAAATAATTTTGCCTAATCAGGAAATTTGTCATATAATTAGAAGAGTATAAAAATTTAAATGAATTAAATTGAATGGAAATTTCAATCTGAAGAATGGTTATTGCATAAAGTTAGATAATTTCAAGGATTTGAATCAAATAATTTGTTAGTCATTCTCCCATACTTTCAGAGCAACAAATTGAAAAAACAATAATTCCAAAAATGTATATAAGTTAATTGGAATTCCATCTTCCTCTTCAGAGCCAAAAAAAAGTCTGAATTATATTTCATAAAAAAAATTAAGAAATAGCTAAATTATCAACAAATTTTTTTATTTAAAACATAAAAAATTCAAAATACTCATTTTAAACATTGATAAAATGCTAGTCTTACAATAAAAATGCTACAGTTACCAAATCTTATTGTTTGCTTGCCATTTTAATAACACTGGAAATCTAATAATGATAAAAATTAAATCCGAGTGTCTTAACTACGTAAAAATCCAATTCTGCTGCTTGTATCAGGTTGCCATACCACAGTGTTACAGATTGGCGAGAGTTTTGGCGATATTTACCGTTGGCGAAAAAATGGGGTTATACGCAAGCTGTTCCCGACTTACTAACCTATTTTACACTTTTCTTCCTCTTCTATGGATTTATTCATCTTTAAAATTAAATTTTCACATTTTTCAAGAATATTTTCCCTCATTTCTTGTACAAAATGAGAAAAATCCATCAATCACCCTTTTGTTTAATTCAATAACAAAAATTATACCACGGCGATTGTTTAAGGAAGGGGATTCCTAGTGAAGAAATTTCTAAGGGAAATTGGCATTAAGCATAGGGAAACCATGAAAACTCCATACAATAAACCCATTTGCTAGGATTCAACATTAAGCTAATCACTCTATTAAGAATGCAGCTTAAAAAGTTTTCTGACAGCAAAGCTTTATTTTTTTTTCTCTTTTATTCCATTATTAAATTCTACAAACACAAACATAAAAAACTGAAAGTGATGCCTTGAATAAATCTGATACATTTATATAAATATAACGGACCACCAGTGGTATAGCAGTAAAGTTACTGAACATTGGTAGTTCCATCCTGGCAAACGGGCTGGTTGCATGGGCATTTTGTGATTTTCTTCATATTTAACACACACGCACATATGTATATATATGAGCCACAGCAGTCCTCCACCTCCCTTAGAAAGTCCTCCACAGAGGCATCCTTTCCCTTAGGCAGATAGTTCTCGATATCTTTGTCGCAATTAAATAAAACAAACTAATATAAAGACATAATTTTGAGTTTAATTTGCAAAACATATAAAGTAACAGCGATTTTTCTATCTCATGTAAAATATTAAATCGTTAATACTAATTTTTTTATTTGATTTCAATTAATTAAAGAAAAGTATGTGGGCATGCTCGAGAATGTAGCACTCTTTTTAGTACTTTAAAAGCAGTATTCTAAAATCATACTTCGTAGTATAAGAACTGTAAACTAATTTTTTCCCACAATTTTAATTTCTAAAATTTTACAGGTTATTTGACTCTCCTCCTCTACGCTTCAGTAATGTATTAATTTGCATTAACTTCTATATCACTGAAACCACAGAAATTTGTAATTCACTTAAATCTGAAGTTATGAGACTGACACACTGCCTACTGTGCTACCGACCCTTTTTTTTTATTATTCCCTTTAACCCTTTCCTTCTCTCTCCCATCAAAATGATGGGGTGAGGTTTTGCCCTCTATTTCTCGTGCCCGTGATTTTTCTGGACTGAACGTTGGTTTTCCAATAAGCCATCAAAATTTAAGAAATATCTGTTTTAAACATTAAAAGAGAATTTTATTAAACTTACGCATAATATAAACAAAGCTTAGTAATTTTTTCCTTGTGTGATAAATTTCAAAGCATGAGATGCAAAGGCCAACGTCACAATCTGGACAGTAGTACCGAGTTTCCTTCCTACATTTCTTATTGTTTTCATCTCTTCTGGAACAACAAACTTTGTATTCTCTTGATGGTTGCCGTTTCTTATCAGTTGGGGGTATCTGTCTAATAAAATGTCTTTCAATCAAACGGTTTGGGTTATCCTCCAAACTTGGCTGGCCTCTTTTTGAAATGGTATCTGATGACTGATACATTTCAATAAGTTCATCTAATAAAGATAAACGAAACATCAAATGGGATTTTTTTCTGCCTTGTTTTTTGTAAATAAGATATGAGTTCAAAATAGTTTGGTCTAACAAATGAAAAAATATTAACTTATAATATTTCTTTCCTCTTTTTCGAGCTATAGAGTATCTCCAAGATACTACTGATTTACAATATCTACCGCTCCCATATTTTTATTGAAATCTGTGACAATTGTAGGTTTTTTGACAACTTTGTTATGACACTGTACATCTACCATGTCATTTGTGTGAACTGTAGATAGCATGGTAACATCTTTCTTATCTTTCCACTTCATGGCAAGAACTTTGCCTCGAAGAAAAGCAACATTTTCACCTTGAGCGATTCTCTTTTTTACTAATTCATGAGGCATTTCTTTTCAATTTAGTTTTTAAGTTCCATAAGTGTCTGTTTAAAATTTTATAGTCTGCCAATTCTGGTGAGATATAAAAATTGTCTGTTATCAGACAATATCCTTGTTTTAGCAGAGGCTTGATAAGTGACATGACAACTTGAATTGATTGGGGCAGATCTTTATATTTTGCATCAAAAACCATACCTTTTCCAGTATATATAATTTGTGACCATATATGCCCTGAACTTGATTCACATAGCAAATACGATTTTACTCCAAAACGGGATCTCTTTTTCGGCATATATTGTCGCCATCCTAAACGAGCTTTGAAAAGCATGAGGGTTTCATCAATTACAATATCACGTCCAGGAGTTACAGCTCTTTGAAACAGTTCATTCAGGCGATGTAACACTGGCCAGATTTTATGCAGCTTGGGATTTGGATGTGTGTTACAATCAAAAGCTTCATTATCTACAAAATGAAGAAACTTGTGTATTTCGTAAAATCTATTACAAGGCATTATGCTTCTGAAAAAAGGTGTTGAAATCGAATGTTTTTTGCTCCAATACAGTTTATTATCTGGTTTTTTTACAATACCTTTTAAAATAACTATACTGAGAAATTTAAGAATTTATTCGTTTGTTACAGGTATCCCAGGTTTTCTATTTTTGGATACGCGGAATCCTGGAGAATTTAGGTATTGTTCGGCATATATATTTGTTTCGGAAACGATGAGATCCACTTAATTGCTATTCACAAAATACTTAAAATATTGTAAGACACTAGAACTTGGATCAATTTATATTTACCTTTGGTGTTCCCCAAAATTTAAAACGTGGGGGTGCATGATCTGCTGAAGTAGACACAATTTTAGTCCACGCTCATCCAGACATCAGTACAGGTTCATCTTCACTGCTCTCAGATTCACTAACTGAACTTTCATAAAAATCAGTTACTCCAGAATCACTTTCAGATCCATTTATACTAAAATCGGAATCCAATTCACTATCTGATTCTGACTCCAACTCCATAATGTTTACAAAACAATTACCATAAACACACGTTTGATTAGTGCTGACATCTAGTTTAAAATAAACTAACTATCTCTAATTGCATATATTATTCTGGTACTGCCGTCTGGTGTATAAAATGAGAAATAGAACTTTTTTCGGGGAAAAGAAATGAATAGGATTTAAGAAATATTCAGAGAAATTAAGTACATGGAAATGAGCACCAATATTTAGCATGTTTCACTATTAAAACAAAAGGTGCTCTAATTTGAAATGGACCGAATAAAGCATTAATTACAAACTGACTTAGATTTTTCGATTTAAAAGATGCCTCAGAAGCTAAAAAATCATGTCGTATTTGAGAAAGTATTTTAGGAAGACGTTTTATAAATGGAAAAGAAATAATACATAATTTTAATATAAATAATACAATAAACTTTGATCTTAATTTTTGTTATCCTTAAGCGAACAAAATCAAATTACCTTAAATTCTTTTCCTAATGCAATTGACGAAAACACGTGAAAATATTTCATTCAAATTAAACAGTCATGAACAAACTGTTCTGTGAAAAGTATAGCATTTAATTCCGTCATGAATGAAATATTGCCGTTAAAAATGTATTCTTTTCACATACTTAGGACTCCCGCTTTTCGCTTTGTAGGGAACTGTCGTGTGTGGAAATGCTATCAAACCGCTGTCAAGGAAATTCTGGATGTAAACAAAAAAAAAAAAAAACCATCTGGAGACCGAAGCCTGGGAGCAGTGCGGAGTTGACCCCTCGTTTTATTCTTACCTTCCTGGTTGAATGAGTCATGAAATGTTTGCAGTAAATAACAGCAATAAGAATTACTTTTATTAAACTTACCGCGAAGTGAGGTAAACACTTTTTCTTCCACTTTGCGAAGCTTTTAGCTTCCCTTCGGAAACCCTGTACTCCTACGCATGCGCAATGTAACTTTCAACAAATAAGAGTGAGGACATATTTTTATATTCCCTCCACTCCAGAGAAATATAAAATATCAAAAAAATTATAAAGCTATAAAATATTAAAAGAAATTATAAAAAAAAAACATACAAAAAAAAGTAAAAACTTATTTTTTTCTGTACCTGTTGAGAAACCTTCATGATCATTTTACTAACTTCTTTAGCAAAATCTTAAAATTTGCTAAGGCCCTTAGAAGCCTGATTCGCAGATGTAAAAACCTCAGTTTCTTGACTTAATCGAACAGCAGGACTTTTAAATTTTACACCTACTGTACGATGACTGGAATTAACTTCCTGGAGGCAAACTAGATGGCGCCACCTCTCAAACAGGTTCATCTGTGCATCTTCACATCCTCATTTCTCATGTAAGTTATGTTTTGCCATTGCCTCCCTTTCTACATCACGTTTACTTCTACTTTATGCCATGTGCACCTACGTTGATTGAACCGGCACTCAAGTGGTTTGTAAGACAGGTGCGACATATTAAGGGAACAGGAACAATTTTTCTCATGCGAAGGTACATAATAGCACGCGAATTTGTGCGTGAAAAGCGAATGTGTAGCATTCAAAACCATTTAAATAAAATTTCTGCTGAGCAACTAATTTACATCCATGTAGAGCATGAACATTATATTAAAATGTGCAGAAATTATGTGATATCAAGTCTCTTGGTTAAAGTTATCGTATAGCGCTGCAATTGCATATTCTATTACGTATATAACAAATCATTTGAAAAAAGCAACATTTTTAAAAAACACATATCCATATATAAGAGACACATCTTGTATATCAAATATGGAATCATTCAGAGGAAAAGGAGTTTTAAATAAGCACATGATTAAATGTGCAGAAGAGAAACCACATGTGTGTGAAGTGTGTAAGAAGCCATTTACTCAAAAGTGTAGTTTAAACAAGCATATGCTTGTTCATACAGGAGAGAAATCTCATATGTGCAAAGTATGTAAGAAGTCATTTCACTGGAAGAGTAATTTAAACCAGCATATGCTTATTCACACAGGAAAGAAACCTTATGTTTGTGAGGTATGTAACAAGTCATTTAGACGAAAGAATACCTTAAAGAGGCATAAGATTGTTCATACAAGACAGAAACTTATACAAAGTAATAAACATATATGCGAAAAATGTAAGAAATTGTTTACGCGTAAGAGTACTTTAAACCAGCATATGCTCATTCACACAGGAGAGAGACCTCATATATGTAAACTATGTAAGACATCATTTACTTCTAAGGGGAGTTTAAATAAGCATATGTTCATTCACACAGGAGAGAGACCTCATGTATGTAAAGTATGCAAGAGGCCATTTAGTCAAATGAGTAGTTTAAAACTACATATGCTTATTCACACAGGAGAGAAACCTCATATGTGTGAAATGTGTGGAAAGTCTTTTAGACAAAAGGTATTTCTAAATATGCATACGCTTATTCACACAGGAGAGAAACCTCATACATGTGAAGTATGTAAGGTGTCATATAGTCAAAAGAGTACCCTAAATGAGCATATGCTTATTCATACAGGAGAGAAACCTCATGTGTGTGAAGTATGTAAGAAATCTTTTACTCATAAACGTAATTTAAACATGCATATGTTCATTCACAGAGAGGAACTTCATAATTGTGAAGTATATAAGACATCATATAGGCTTAAGAATAGTTTAAACATGCATAAGTTTATTCACACGGAAGAAAAACCTCATATATGTGAAATATGTAAGAAATCTTTTAGTCATAAGCGTAATTTAAACATGCACATGGTCATTCACACAGGAGAGAAACCTCATATGTGTGAAATATGTAAGAAATCATTTTTTCGAAAGGGTTATTTAAACAGGCATATGCTCATTCACACAGGAGAGAAACCTCATATGTGTAAACTATGTAAGAAGTCATTTAGTCAGAAGGTTAATTTAAAAACGCATATGCTTATTCACACAGGAGAGAAACCTCATATGTGTGAAGTATGTAAGAAGTCATTTAGTCAAAAGCGTAGTTTAGACCTGCATATGCACATTCACACAGCAGAGCAACCTTATATGTAAGGTATGTAAAAAGTCATTTATACTAAATGATGATTTAAATATGCATATCACTTCTTTCTACCAATAGCTGATGACTTGCACGTTGCTGAATAACTCCTTGGATGTTAACATCTTGTGCTCAACTTGTTTATGGATTTTTTCTTCTATCATCTCTCCTATGTTATTATTAATGCTATGTTTTTATGTATTTTCAATAGTCTGGGATAGGACTTCAGTCTACAAACCTGTGCCTCCCTATGACCACTTAGCAGATGTGCTGTGGAGAGAAGACTCATGAATTATATATGTAACAAGTCATTTGGACAGAAGAATAATTTGAAGACATGTGTTTTATCTATATGAAAGAGAAACATCCTCTCTTTCCTGAAGCTTTAGATTTGTAACAACCTTTATTTCTGAATGCAATAAGAACTTGATCATTCAGCAACGAAACTTCATAAGGTGAAGTCAAGGCTAGTATATTCACATCAAATGGCAGAATATAGAAGTGGCAAAATTCTTAGAATTTAGGGAGGTATTCATTAGCAGAATTAAGGATTTGCAGATTAGGGCAGGTTACATATAGCCTACCACTGGCCGTGTGGGTGGTATGTAAATTGTTATTTGATTAAAACAAATGGTGAACTAGTTGTTTGTTTCCCTAGAGAAAAAATTTCATTTCAGATAAATGTCTTCATTATCAGGTTTGGTAAGTTTTACTTTACCTGCATTCTTTCCGAAATTTCAATCCTTTACAGGGGCAGCATTTTATAAACAATATAAAGATGTGAAACACAATGTTTTATGACATCCTGTTTAGGACTGCGGGTTAAAATTTCATGCTTACTCTTCAAAATGAGCTGTTCTCATAGTTACACTCTGAATGTGGACAGTGTCTAGTAATGAAACTTTGCAGAGTATAGGTTGTACATACAGTGTTCTAACTTTACAAAATCAATTTCTGACTTTGTTTCTGATGTGGCGAGCATAATATCCAGCTTTTATTATCTTCAAACAAACCCAGAAGTACTTGAGTAAGTAAGGTCTTCCTTTTCCTGAAGCTGCATAGTTTTCAAGCCATTTTTTAGGAATAATCAGCATTCACTGTATAAGTATTCAATAATTACATCTGTCACCTACCAAAATGCACTGTGGGAATAATGCGTGTTACCACTTTGAAATACCTAATACTGAAATTCTGAATAACATTTATCCCATATATCTGGTAACATGTATGTACTTTGTGCTAAACTTGACTCTTTCTGAGTTTAATGAAAATACCAATCACAACTCTTGCCATTAGTGTAATAAAAATGTCTTCTTTGTGCCTGTCATGGAATAACATATTAGTTACTGTCATTCATGGTAAACAATTAATGAAGATCTTGGCTATCCAACTCCAGTATGGAAAGCATCAGTCTGTCACATTCAGTAAACCAATACATAGTTACCGTATATTATGTTGGGAAAGAGAAAGATCTTAAATATTTTCACTGAAATCTTGGACATACTAAGTAGACTAATGTTACGCTTGTAAAGTATATGAGACAGACATTTGGGAAACATTACCATCCAGGTAAAAAATCCATGTATGCTAGATATTTAATCAAAAAAAAATTTTTTTTTCCTTCCCCATCCAATTATGAAAGACATTTAAACTTTTAACTTGCAAATATGCATGCTTATTTTATAAGCATGAAGACTTCACCAAAAAAGTGTCTGTTTCAGTCTGCAACTCATGCTGAATTTTCAAACAAGCACGAATTACCATTATCAGAATCTGAAGCCTAGTAATGTAAGTATGTAGCTGACTAGAAACTAGTCAGGTTTGGCATCCTCACCATTTAATTCAATTAAAACCCTATTCTGCAATTAGAAATAACAGATTCCTATATATATGTATGTGTGTGTAAAAGACAGATTATGGGACAACCTTTGCAAATACCCTGATAATTCAATAGCTTCAGGTGTATTTTTTTTTTTTTTTAGTATTACACCGAGCATAGATATTTTAATAATAAACTTATATGCATGGATTTTAGGTTAATAATAAATTCATGCATATAAGTTTATTATTAGTCAAACATAATGTAATTTTCATGATATTATGAATGAATCTAAAAAACATAAGTAATTCAGCATACTGTGCTGAAACTTAGACAGTAATTCTTAAAATTCATGCATGTAGTTTATTAGTAGTCAAACATAGTGCATTTTTCATTATATCTCATAAAACTAATTCAGAATACTGTTCTGAAACTTAAAGATACTACAGTTTAAGTTTTCACAGATTTTGATCAAAAAATAAATAGCAGTCTTTTTACCATCATTACTGCCAAAATGCTTTTCTCGGGTTTACTATAGCAGAGAACCTATTGGCAACAGTGTATTTTTTATTCATCAAGCTCATCAATAAAGTTAGCAAAAAATACATCATAAAGCATGTATAAGTCAAATGTAGTTTATTAAAAGTGATATATAACAAAAGTTAGGGGAGACAGCATAATATTAACCATATGTAGGTTAAATTTATGTTGGTGAAAAAAAAAAAACACACACACACACACAAGCATATATGTAAACAAGAATTAGCTATTTGCTCTTTGGCATCTGAGGATGATGGTTCAGTAAAACCATCAAAATTAGTTCTGCAAAAATTTGCACATATAATGCTGACTTTTGTTATTTGACTTTTAAATTAAGAATTAGCTAGTTAAACATGACATTAAGCATGAAGTTACCAGAAAAAGAATGACATTAAACATATATAAGGCAAATTTAGCTGATTAAATATGATTAAACTTAGTGTATATGAATTGAAGGTGAGAAGAAATGTATATGAAACATATGTAAATAAAATTTGGTACATTTCTGTTACGTGCCTGCCACACATTTTGGTGGGTTTTTTTTAATTGTAAACAATTTCTGGTGATAAGAATAGTTTATAGATAGAAATTTATTATTACAAATATCATTTAAAGAACTTTTTTTCATTTTTAATTACAAAAGATCATAAGCTTCAATGAACAAAGACACTGAATGAGAGCCATAAATTTACAAATATCCCCTAGTATAAAAGAAAACATTTCAACCTTCTTATATAGGTGGTGCCACATGTATTCTACTAAGTACGAGTCAAGTCATGAATGTTTTTCACAGTGTGAGAAACATTCATGCAGATTCTTCATTATCTAGTTTCTTTAAATGTAATACAGGGCAATAATATTTGGTGGCAACAATTTTGAAAAGTGAACCAATGCAAAAAGTGAAACCATGCAAAATGTTGTTTTGAGACTAATAGCCCTTTGGGTCTAATATCCCTTCGGGCTGAAAAAAAAATTGCTCCTTACAGCTACTTTCAACAGTTATGAAAAATGCTTGATCTGTTCAAATTAAGGACATATATGAAGCTGTTAGTGGGAAGTATAGCTTACTCATATGCTGATACATATTTCGAGTCTGTTAGGCATGATGTCCACTAAATTACTGAGGTAGCTTGGAGTTCCTGTCTTATTCTTTTGTGAGGACAAGTTTGAGTTCTTATGCAATTTATGGAAAGTTCTTTCTGTGAGCACTGTATTTGTGTGCAGTGCAGCTCTGGGTGTTTTAAGGGAGTGGTTTGAAACTCAAACTGCATGTGGGCTGCATGAGTGGTCTGAAAACAGTTCACAGACCAGAAATTTTTCTTAGCAAAATGAAAATTTTTATCAGCAAAATTAAAAAAAAATATTTATCTAAGTTTTAAATTTTGCTTATTGATTGTCAAAAACTCACTGAAAAATAAAAATAACAGCACAAAGGAAAATAATTCAAATTTATATTTATTTTCAGTCAGAAATGTAAAGTTTAGTACTCATAAGACAATTTTATTGGTTACAACTTTGTAATTCAAACATATTGACAGCTAAATATTAATGTTCCAGACTAACATTTATTTCAAAACTTACTTTAATTTAAATTAAAAATAAACTGTGGAAACTTTTTTAACATTCCAAGGAAACTTTTCAAATTAGACAAAACTTGAGAATAAATGATGACAACATAGTGTCTTTTTTTTCTAATTTAATTTTTCTTTGACACGGAAATTAAAATACATATGTTTGTATCTAAAAAAATATAAATTTTTTATGTCAATACGAAATTTGTGTGATGTTCATGGATTACAAGAAATCAGTTACTAGAAATTATCTTCATAATGGATTGTAGATTTTCATCAGTAAACTGGGCTGTATTCTTATTAATTTTGAATTGTGAAAAATGCTGTTCCTATATGAATGTATTCACAAAGCTAATAATGCAAAAAAAAAATTATAAGTGAATGTACTTATTTTTTGGCAAATATGAGTCTGTATATCAAATCTGTACCTTCAAATCTTTGAAAAAGATTTAAATCACATTGTAAATTATCAACATCAGTTATAGATTTTCTGATGCATTATTCACATTGGCTTTTAATGCTAATGAAAATTTTATGAGAATGACTGCAAAATGAAAAGTGGAATTTCAAATAATGAAAGTCTTGAGACTTTTAAAACAGTGTATTTGCAACAAATGCATAATTGAGATCTGTTCATGGGTCACATGAAATTGCTTTGAAGCTGCCAGTCTGAGACTACATCTTTATGGGATTTGGGTTTTACTCAATTTTCTTTCCTCGTGTGTCAGACACTTGAGCTGACTTCTTTTGGCTGGCATTGTCATACATAAACAGAAAGGCATGACCAAATGAGCTTGGAAAGGTGAATATCATCCAGGAGAATTTGGTGTGTACCTCTGTTAAACATCTGGAAAGGAGTTCTGTTAGTGCACATGACCGTGCAGTTATTCCTTGGCCATAACAATGGTGATTTGTTCTACTATTTATGCACTAGTATCTATTTGTTCTACTATTTATGGTGCTTTGATTCAATGTAATCATCTGTGATGTTACTTTCCTTGTAGTGAGTGAGCATTACAAGATCTAAATGAACTGTTTCTTTATGCCATACGTATATTTGTACAACCATTGTAAAATTTTATTTTAAAAAAATGTTTTTTGAACAGAAGACATATGATATAGATTGTGTTCAGGTAGATTGTCACCAGTGTGATTAAGCATGTGTTTAAATGACTCATGAATCTCAGCAGCATGCTAGAGTTACAGGGTGCAGCAGCGTTCATAGTAGGATATTAAAAACACATCATAAGGCAGAAGCTGTCATTTATTTATTACCTCTTATGTCAATTAATAGTTAAAGATATGCCATTTACTAATGTATAAAGGCCCATCCACACGAGTACGCTAGAGACGTAAATGACACAAGGAAACGCACATCGCCAGCAAAAAGTCGTCCAAGCGTTTAGCCAATAGAATTATTCAAGAGAAAAAATCATGTGACACTCATAGAAGGCTGCAAGTTTAAAGTGTTTCATTTTCTGTTTTGTAGTTTGGTCGGAAGAATATCGCACTCAATTCGTTTTATAGTGAAATTTTGTTTATTAAGCAATTTAACAACTCGGATAGTAAGATTAAACAGTTATTATACGCACAAATCAGTCGTGCTAATTAAGATTTATAAAATTGTAAAAAATTTAAATTTATAAAATTTTTAAAACAGTATATAAAGAGAATTAAATGACTTGAAACACCATCCACCATACAATAAAATCAGCTTCATATTTTTTAATCTTTCTCCCTTCCTTGGTTTGCTTGTTTATGTGTTGTATGAGAGTACATGTAAGGGAATCTGTGTTCTATAATTTGATTATTCTGCATTACACAAATCAATTACAAGAAAAAAGTTCACCCAATGAAATTTCTAAAGATATGCTGTTTTTAAATATTTTAGCACAATGAGACATTAGCCCAAATGCTCTCAAAACGTCTATGTGCCTATCAACGAGAGGGAGGGGGGGAAAAAACGCCCGTTTGGGAGTAATATAAAACCTGAAAGCTTTCAGATTTTTTATTTATTTTTTAATTTAGAATAAAATTTAAATTTTGGGTAGTTTATATAAAATTATGTGGAGAATAAAATATGCAATGAAGTAAAAATAAAGAAATAATTTTTACAAGAGATGCATATATATCATTACATAATGGGTTAGTGGTTCCTATTTACAATGCGCATTTTTAAACTAAATTGAAAACAACAATAATAATAATAATAATATAAAATAAGAAATGAAAATAATAAGAATAAATCGATAAAATAAGAATAAAATTATTCATGATTAAATATAAGAAACATGTTTCAAAATGAGGAAAATAGTTGGAAAGTGAGGAAAATTTATAAGATTACGGGTAAGGTTCGAACTCGCAACCTTTCCATTTGGCGTCCAGCGCGCTGACCATGTAGGAACCCCTATGAAAAAAAAATTAACAAATAGATGTTACGGCAAAGGTAATTTAATTAATATTCAATAAATGTGTACAGTATGACTTATGTTGTAACTGTTGCAAATAACATTTAATTTATGATTATATTTCCCATTTGTATTTTGCAACATATGTGGCAACACGTTTTTTACTTTCCTTCTCTTGGCAACGTTTTTTTTTTTTCACTGTTCTTTACTTTATTTTTGTCATGTAGAATGTGCTGTACTGATAACGATTTTGTATCCTAATACATGTTAATCCAGATGAATCTCTGTTTATTTATTTGTCTCCATTCCTAACATTAAACTTCAACAGGTTATGGGCCCAGGATGCTATAACTGCGCGGGAAAACTTATGAGCAAACTGGAGATAAACCTTAGCAGCAGTTTGTAAGCCTAACAAGGCAATTCTTAAGCCTTACTTGAGTCGGCAAATTAGTTCGCAAAATGGAAACTGCAAAGATATCGGTTAAGCCGTTATGCGGAAAAAGTGATTGGCCTATTTGGAAATATCGAATTAAGTTCGTATTAAATTATCATGAAAACGCTTTAGAAGTCGTGGAAGGAAAACTGAAGAAGCCAGTGGAGCCTGATCATGCGGCCGAAGAGATTCGAAAGAGATTCAGAGATGACATGAAGGTTTATAATAAAGCCAATAATTGCGCTATGATGGTTCTTACGAATTCCATGACTGAAGACACTTTACAAAAGGTAATGAGATTTGAAAGCGCACGAGATATTTGGCTGGAACTTCACAAAGTATTTGAAGATTCGTCCGATAATCAACTTTATAACATATGTTTACAGTTCTTCAAATTCAGTTGGTCAAGTGATGATATGGCAGCTCATTTATCAAAATTGAAAAATCTATGGAATGAACTAAACAGTGGACTTGAAAATAAGGAAGAAAACAGACTGCCAGAAATGCTGTTGATTTGTAAAATACTGGATACTCTTCCTCCCAGTTATCGTACTTTCAAATCGAGTTGGTTACTTCTTAGTGATGAAAAGAGAACTTTAGATGAATTAACCACACAATTGTGCACCCATGAAAGAGAATTAAGGAAAGATCCAAATTTTTTAGAAAGTTTAGATCAGGAAGCATTGATAGCAAATTCGGAATTTAAGCGGAAATCATCTATTATCAAGAAAAACAATGGCAAGTGTAATTATTGCCACCAGAGAGGACATTGGGTCAGAACATGTAAGAAATGGATAGCTGATGGAAAACCGCCAAAACCTAGTCCACGTACAGGGCCAAACAAGGGAACTAAGAACATTGTTGCTGCAAACATGACACTTCTAGCTGTAGATGAGGCAATATTTTCTGCAGAAACAAATTCTGATGATTGGTTTATTGATAATGGGGCCTCAAAGCATGTTGTCAATAACAGTCACTACTTTATAGACTTTGAAAGATTTAAGCTTCCTCACAGCATCACTGTGGCAAATGGAAAATCATTACCAGCAATTGGAAAAGGCACTATCAAGATAATGACCATTGTAAATGGTATGAATCAAATCAAAAATCTTGAAAATGTCTGGTATGTTCCAGAAATAAGTAAAAATCTATTTTCCGTGTTAGCATCCCAAGATAGAAATCAAAACAGTGTGTTTGAATCAACATTTAAGGATTGCTATTTAAAAATAGATGGTGAAATAGTTCTGCATGGAACAAGAAATGCTGGTGGGGGTCTTTTCAAAGCTGTGATGAAGACCTTAGTTCCTGAAACTCACATTGACATAAATGTGACTGAGAATAATGAATCAACTCTCCAACTCTATCATGAACGATGGGGTCACCAAGATAAAAGGCATGTAAAGGCCATTGTTGAGAAAGAGTTGAATATTAAGATTAAGTCTGATATGAAATTATGTAAAGCTTGTGTATATGGAAAATCCCACCGTTTAAAGTTTGGAACCAGGAAAGAGGTCACAAAAGCTGGAGAGCTGTTCTCGACAGATATTTGCGGACCATTTGATCAATCGTTTAGGAGATACCGTTACTTTGCAATCTTCAAAGATGCCTACACCAAATTTCGATACTGTTTTTTCTTAAAGCACAAATCAGAAGTAAAAGATGTGCTTGAAAATTTCATAGCTCACGCTAAGAACTTAGGGCATAAGGTTAAAGAAATACTCAGTGACAATGGTGGAGAATTTGACAACGAAGCCGTTCGAAAGATCTTGAACAAGCATGGAATCTCCCAAAGGCTCACAGCCCCATATACACCAGAACAAAATGGCAGTGCTGAACGAGAGAACAGAACAGTTCTAGAAATGGCTAGAACTCTCAAATACTCGAATGAGGAAGTGGACTTTCCAACTTCCCTATGGGCAGAGTTCGTTAGTACTTCAGTTTATATATTGAATAGGACGGGAAAGTCTTCAGTTCCTAATTTAAGTCCTTATGAATTATGGGTAGGAAGGAAACCCAGAATAAAACACATGCGCATCATTGGATCGACTTGCTATGTTCATATCCCAGTTCAGAAGAGGAGAAAGATGGACAAAAAGGCAACTAAAGGCTATCTCCTTGGGTATGATGGAGATGAAAGGTACCGCATTTACATCAAAGAAACCAGTACAGTAATCTGTTCCCGAGATGTCATATTTGAAGAGAAACCTTCCATGACTGGAAGCATTATAACATTGCCCCTGCAACAAGTTTCTGAAAGAGACTCATCTCAAGATGATGAAGTTGAAAATAAAGTAATAGACGAAGGCTCTCAACAGGAAAAGAAAGAAGTGGAGGATATACCAGAAAAGGAGAGTAGACCCAGAAGACAAATTTCAGCACCTAAGTGGACAAAGGATTATATCATGGAAAATTCAGAGATTTATGAAGAAAATCTTCCAGAAATAAATGGAATTACAAGTGGAACGCAGTGCAGCTGACAATCCAAGAAACAGAAATATGAAGGTTCAACATGCAAGAAAGCTTTCCAGGATGATCCTGAAACTTTAGAAGAGGCATTAACTAGTCCAGATGCAGAAAAATGGAAGTTAGCCATGGAAGAAGAGTTGGAAAATTTAAAACGAAATGAGACTTGGGATATAGTGCCTAGGCCTGAAGAAAGAAAAGTCGTGAAATGCAAGTGGGTCTTCAAGAGAAAACTTAACAAAGATGGACAAGTGGAAAGATATAAAGCTCGTTTAGTTGCTCGTGGCTACACTCAAGTCGAAGGAATTGACTACAAAGAGACGTTTTCTCCTGTAATAAAAACAAAATCAATTAGAACTTTATTAGCATTATCAGTTGAGCAAGACTGGCAGGTTCATCAACTGGATATTACTGCAGCCTATTTAAATGGAAAATTGAGTGAGACAATTTTCATGGAACAGCCACCCGTGAGTCTGCATGAGAAAACACATAGAGAAGTTTGCTTGCTAAAGAGGAGCCTTTATGGACTTCATCAGTCTGGGAGAGAGTGGAATATCTGCCTTGATAAATTTCTGAAATCAGCGAGCCTAACAAGATCCATAGCAGATCCTTGTGTTTACTTCAATAAAGAAAAGGAGTTAATCGTAGGTGTGTATGTGGATGATCTTCTTGTAATGTCCAGCAAAGTTTTGATCATTCAGGAATTTAAGGATAATATTGCAGCCACATTTAAAATCAAGGACTTGGGAGAAATACACCACCTTCTTTCAATTAGGATAAGCAGAAAGGAAGATAGCTGTGTGACCCTTGATCAAAGTGTCTATGTTAGTGAGCTCTTGGAAACAACTAATATGCAAGATGCTAAAGGAGCATCAACACCATTAGATCCAGGTATGAAATATACAACAGCCACTAAGGATAACATGTTGAATGCTGAAGGAGCATTAAAATATAGGCAAGCTGTTGGAGGGCTCTTGTACCTAGCAGGAGGAACAAGGCCAGATTTAGCTTTTGCTACTACTTACATGAGCCAATTCAATAATTGTCCAAGCAAGGAACATTGGGCAGGCGTACAACATATCCTTCGTTACCTAAAACAGACCAAGGAATTAAAGCTGTCTTTCCAAAAGACTGGAAAAGATTTGGAAGTGTTCTGCGATTCTGATTGGGCTGGTGATAAGATTGATAGACGATCATTTAGTGGCTATGTGGTACTACTAGCAGGTGGAGCTGTCTCATGGAGCAGTAAGAAACAACAGACGACTGCATTGTCAACAGTTGAAGCTGAGTACCTCTCAATGTGCCATGCAGCCAAGGAAGTACTGTGGTTTCAAAATTTTTTAAAGGAAATTGTGGGAGAACATTTTTTAAACTTTCCACAAAGCTTATTTGTTGATAATCAGGGTGCCATTTCTTTAGCCAAAAACCATGTTACTTCAGAGCGTAACAAACACACTGAACTCAGGCATTTTTTTCTTGAGAGAGAAGGTTGAAAAGAAATTGTTGAATTTTACCTATGTGCCATCCAGTTCAAACGCAGCAGACATGTTGACAAAGAGTGTGCAAAAGAAAGCCTTGTTCAACCAAAGGTTCCGTGTAGGACTGAGGGAAATTTAATCAAGGGGGAGTGTTGCAAATAACATTTAATTTATGATTATATTTCCCATTTGTACTTTGCAACATATGTGGCAACACGTTTTTTACTTTCCTTCTCTTGGCAACGTTTTTTTTTTCATGTTCTTTACTTTATTTTTGTCATGTAGAATGTGCTGTACTGATAACGATTTTGTATCCTAATACATGTTAATCCAGATGAATATCTGTTTATTTATTTGTCTCCATTCCTAACATTAAACTTCAACAGTAACTGTCCTCGCAGATTTCGTAACTGTATTTTGTTGAATACTCTTTCACAGTCAACTGCTTTATTTTAAAAGTTGTTATATTGCTAAGTTAGTATTTGATGTATTTAATAAAAATACTTAGAGCTTCTTGTTATACATAAAATAAGGTACATTTGTAATAATTAAGAAGAATTTTGTAAGGCAGAAAATTTGATTTCCTAGAAACTAATTTATTTAGGTTCCTGTTACTTACGGTGTTACATACAAGTGAAGCATATGGATTATACTGGTCGGATGATTGCTTTATAAAGACACAATTTTCCCCCTTAATGAGAATTCGATATTTATGTCAATCTATATAGTTTGAGATAATTGAGGATTCGATATTTATGGCAATCTATATAGTTTGAGATAATTGAGGATGCTGTAAATAACGCTGATGATTTTATTCCTGTGGACAGTTACGATATCTTTGAAAAAAACTCAATGCTACGTGGTTGTGACCAAAGCTGCGCAACTTTGGCCCCGTCGCCGTATTGAAAAGCGTAATCGGAGATCGGAGATCATCATTCGTTAAGTGGTGTTCGACCCGAAAGCCTTTACCGCTACATGTTTATCATTTCCCTGAGGACCTGTAAAAGTCGTTAAATTCCATAAAAATGGGAAAATCCTGTGCACTTATAATAAAAGTGCAAAGTCTTCAGTAGAAGTTGATCAGGAGAGGCGCCATCTATCGGCCACGGATGAAGTCTTCGTTGGATAAACAATAATAGCAATTAGATATCGTCGGGCGTATCTTTCCACAATGGCATATCTTTTACACATTATCGTAGATTTAACACAGTAACGTACAGTAAAAATAGAAAATAATATATACAAGTCCCAGAAATTTTTGTGTTTTCGTCTGAGGCGAAAGTATCTATATCTTAATGCTCATAGGGAAATAGGCTGTCACGTGAATGGTATTAAAAATCAAAAAACTGAGATTCAAAACAACATCAACCGGCATAGTCTTGATATCATTTTATTAAGTGAAACCCACCTCAAACCGAATGACAAATTTAATACTCCCAACTACAACATCTATAGATCTGACCGTCTTCATAACTGTGGTGGCGGTACAGCTATTCCCATGAAAAAATGTCTACACAGAACCATCTTTCCTCTTCCCCTCATGAGCTTTGAAGCAAGTGCATGTATTTTGAACAGTGATAATAAAGAATATCTCATCATTGCTGTTTATAAACCACCCAACAATAGCCTCAACACTCAAGATCTTGACTATATTCTCAACTTAGGTCACCCAACTGTTATTGCTGGGGAGCTAAATTGTAAGCATGTTAACTGGAACTCCAGGCGAAATAACCCTGATGGAATTATCCTTAATAACTACATCATCAACAATCCTGAGATCAACATTTTAGGTCCAGATGAACCAACGCATTTTCATCAAATCGCGAATACTTCTGATGTATTGGACATCTTGAACTTTCTTCAGATCACCTACTAGTACGCTTCACTTTATATGGCTTAAAGCATGGTCTTCTACCTATAACGTGTCGCATTAATTAAGAAAACTATGCCTATCACCTTGAAGAAAACATATCTGCTACTACTAAAATGACTAATAGCAGCGAAATTAACGGCGCCACAGTCTATCTTAGCACTAAAATCAATGAAGCCATTAACCACGCCAAATTTATTCCAAAACAGACGAATTATACCCTCCCACACAATATTAGACAGAATATTACAGAGCAAAGTAGACTAAGAAAATTTTATCAACGTTCCCATTCCACCCAAGACAAAAGAAGATTTAATGCTGCCAATCGAAACCTCACAAAACTTATCCAAGAGTACAGAAACAATTGCTGGGATAACTTCATTGAAAGTCTTTCGCACACCGACCACTCTCTGTGGAAAGTTGCTAAAGCTCTCCGAAGCACCCCCTCCAATATTGGACCCATTCTAGATGATAATAATACTAAAATTTATGATCCTAAGAAAATTGTCAACCTCTTTGCTCATAACTATGAACAACAGTTTACTTTAAATAATTTCCCACATCCGAATGATATCAATATAATAAATCACGTGACCGATTTCCTCTGCAAAGATCCTGAAAATATAAACAAAGACCCTGCAATACGTCCCAAGGAAAGGCATCGTCCTTATTACAAATATTTTTAACGCATGTTTAAGACTCAACATATTCCCAAAGAATTGGAAACACGCTATAAGCTGGAAATCTCACAAGTAACTTTGGACCGATCAGTCTTCTGCCTGCGTTTGCGAAACTTTTCGAAAGGCTTATCGAGTCTCGACTCAACAGTTTTATTAATGAAAATAACATCATCAAAGACTATCAGTTCGGATTTCGCTAGGGATTCTCAACGATTCAGCAGATCGCGCGAATCGTGGAATTCACAGGGGAAAATTTTAATGAAAAGGAAGTAGTTGCTGCTATTTTTATGGACGTAGAGAAAGCTTTCGATAAAGTTTGGCATCACGGTCTTATCATCAAGCTCATGAACTATAATTTCCCACTTGCCATCATCCATCTAATCGCTGATTTTTTAAAGAGTAGAATTTTTTAAGTTAGGATTCAAGATAACTATTCCACCACAAAAAAAATTCACGGGGGTTTACCACAGGGGTCAGTAATTTCCCCGCTTCTCTATAATTTATATATTAATGATCTTCCTAATATTGAAAATATTCTCACAGCGTGCTATGACGATGACACAGCACTTTTATGTCACTCACTTAATCCATATCATGCAAGAAATAAACTATAGAATGCCATTGATTACATTTCACCCTGGTTTAAAGGGTGGAAAATAAAATTTAACCCCGAAAAATCAAAAGTGATTTACTTTAAAAAAGGAAATATCCCTCAAGACTTAGAAGAAATTACGATGAACGGACAAATCGTGTACCGTGACCACCAACTAAAATATTTAGGTGTTTATCTCGACCAGAAGTTAAGCTATTAACGAGCTGACCCTTCGGAAGAAAATGCTTTGAAAACGGCTGTACAGTATAATTAATGCGCTGTTTCTCTAAAAACACGTGTAACTTAAATTAGGAATTGTAAGAATAGATTTAATGGAAATATGCGATACCCATATTAATCTAATAGTCAAGTATTTCTGAATATTGCTGATTTAATGTCATGCAAACATTATCTGTTTTCACATAGTTGTTTCTGTTTTTGCTTTAAAATTAAAATCATAACTTGAAATAATTTCCCTTATTACAATTTCCATTTAGTTACTCCATATATATTATGAGGTATTTCTCCGACCTTCTTCGCATGCCTTCGTGCTGTAGTGGTCAGTACGCTCGACGCGTAACTGAGAGGTCCGTGGTTCGATTTCCGGCGAAGGCGTTGCTCATTTTCCATTCTCTCTGCTTCCAAAAAACTCCTAATGGCTCTACAAGTGGCGTCCGAACTAAAAAGGTGGTGGATGATGATTCTCCACCACCACGATTTGTCAATTTGGGCCCCTAGTCCCCAGTCGCCCTTTAAAAAGGGAAGCATATAAGGTATTTCTCCCGCCTGCTTCCCATGTCTTCGTGGTGTAGTGGTCAGTACGCTTGACGCGTAACCGAGAGGTCTGTGGTTCGATTTCCGGCGAAGGCGTTGCTTATTTTTCATACCTCCTGCTTCCAAATACCTAATGTCTCTACAAGTCTACAATATATACTAAAATAAGAATGATACTACCAATTACATTTATATTTTATTTATTTAGCTCATTAGAAATGTAAAAAAAAATTATTCATAAAGAATTTCTATCATCGTATACTATTTATCAGCGTATAAAATTATACACAATTGAAAAGGTTAAATCTGGCATTCTACTAAATATATTTTTGTTTCTTATAAAATATAAACAAAATAATTTAATTTGGTACTAACATGGCTTATAAGTTATTGAAAGTTTAGAATTATTCATTCAGTACTATCTACTTTTTTAAGCTTAGGAATTAGCGTTAAAAAGTACTGTCACATTTAAATTTTGCTTTAATACTGATTTTTCTCTAATTTATTAATTACTGATTTTTCTTTTACTTTCTTATTTTATTTTTATTCCATTTATCTATTTCTTGCAATCTAATAATCTTAAAAATACAGAAAGGATAAATAAGAATTACTTTTTTTTTCGAATTAAATGGAATATTTGCATTATAATTTGAATTCTTTCACCCTTTTGCAGCTATTTTTTTAATTGTCTTACTATATA
>KK117719.1:0-10394 GCA_000611955.2 Stegodyphus mimosarum
TATAAAAAAGTTTTGCATGATATTTTTTAAGCTGTTTAAGTTCTTAATCTGTTTATACCATTCATGTTCTTAAGATTTTGCAAAGGGAAGTTGGTTAATTTATTTATTAGGATAATTAATATTTGTATTAAGGGATATTGCTTATTTCGTTGTATGCTTTTTATATATAATGCATTTTTAACTGAATTTTTTTCCGTTGTTGTTTGTTTCTTTTTCGATAAAATTGTTCTGCAGAGTAAAATTCTGTGCAGTTTTCAAATTTAATGTTTGGTGTTCTCTGTAAGCATTTTTCTGGTACACTTAAAAGCCAGACGAAGGCTGGCCGCGCAGCGGCTAGTCGGTAATAAAACAAATCCCAAATTTCAAATTTGGGTTTTCAGATGCCTATATTCGCAGGAGAATTACGTTATTAAAAATTCGATGGCTCTAGGTACCGTTGTTTTACCACAATGCGAGAAACATATATATATATTTAATGCAGATTTTTCATTATTTAATTTTTTTAAATATAATATAGGGTAACACTTTTTCTCCAAAATAATTATAAAACTGATTTAAAATGGATTCTGAAGAGATTTTTTCGTGGTGTCTGTGCGCACGACGTACGTACGTATGTATGTATCTCGCATAACTCAAAAATGAGTAGCCTCACAAGGTTCAAATTTTGTACATAGGACTGCTATATCATGTAGTTGTGCACCTTCCTTTTTTGGTGGCAATCGGCCGCACTAAAGTATATAAATACATATGTACCCACGCTGGTACTCGGCTCATTGAGCTCAGTTTTTACTTCCTTGTACGAAGTAAAAAGGAAATATTGTAATCGCGAAAAATTTTGGGGTATCATATTTCAACCAAAATATCCATTTTGACTACTATCGAATGTAATTTAACGATGTTTTTGCGTGACATCTGTACGTAAAGACAGAATAAAGCAATTCTTTTTCCCCCAAATGAATTATAAAACTGATTTAAAATGGATTCAGAACAGATTTTTTCTTGGCGTCTGTACATACGTACGTTTGTATGTATGTATCACATGACTCAAAAACGAATAGCCTCAGAACATTGAAATTTTCCATATAGGACTGTTATAACATCTAGGTGTGCACCTCCCTTTTTAGTTGCAACAGGCCGCATCAAAAGTATATAAATACACATATATATGAAATAATAAAAACAAACTTAGAAGTAATGATCAGCAATGATGTCGTAGAATGCCGAGATGCCGATCCACACTGAAAAAGAAATTTGGCAGTCGAGGCAGAATAAACCTTTATTTTATTTTCAGTAAACATATTGCGGCCACAAACAACTTGGCACATTATTTGTGCCTATTTTAAGAGGTTTACATTTTATTAACTTTGCAGCAAGAAGAAAGCAGCAGATAGCAATCCAACTAGGCCAAAAATTAGCGAGCAAGTGCATTACGTTCAGGGTAAAATCTTAATTCTGACTGAGTTAGTGTTGGTTCTCAATGCATTTTCATTAGACAGTTAATACTTTTGTAAAATTATTATTGGCTGTTTGAGTTTTAGTTCCATTTACATCCTCGAAATTATGTAAGAGTCATATGACATGGATTAATCTAGAAATGACGCAGTGCATAGAGAGGTTAATATTTTTAGAATTTTACAAGGGAAATTTACGTTGCTAATTTAATCCTTTACATATTCTTTATTTTTCTTACACATATATATCAACTCTGTTACTTGGCTCAGTGAGCTCAGTTTCTTTATTCTTATATGTTTGTAAATTGCACAATTTTTGATTTAAAAATGATTGACTTATGTTGTTCTTATCTTCCGGTTAAGGTGTTTAAGCCTTTAGTTAACCTGCATGTTATAGTTGTAGAATTATCAACAATTTAAAAAATGTTTATGTGCGGCTAGACCTAATTTTTTTACCATAGCAGCCATATTTGTTTACATTTGAAACTTAGCAGAATAGTGGATTTGTTGCCAATCTAGAGAAACAACAACAAAGTAACGTCTTCTTTTATTATTGCGCATTAAATTACGCTTAATCCGTTCTGAAATTATCATTTAAGTTATTAAATTATCTCATATATTGACTCAGCATATCGTCCACAATAAATTAAGTCAGTTTCTTCGCCTTCAGTATCTTTTTGCTGAGTGAGACCAAAAGTAAACTTTCAATTCTTCAATTTCAAAAATCTGCCTTTTTGCCCGTTTTATTGTAAAATTTAAAATATTTTGAGGTTTCATGTATTTTTGCCTTGCCGCGAAGTGAGAAGTGAATAAATTGAATGAGAAATATATCTCTATTGAAATTAAAGGAAATAAGTTTAAACGAAAGGCAGGAAAAAATGCGTATATGTAATATTGCGTACAAGGAAGTCATGTGGTGTACGCATCAGATTTTTTTTTCTCATTTTTGTTTTAAAAGAGAGCGAAGAGTTTGTTTTATTATGCGTGAAAAGTGCAAAATTTTTTAACCACTACATTTTTAGATGTTGAAAGTTTTAAAATTATAAATGTCAAATTGTCAAAAACCAACCATGCAAGATACAAAAATTCGAAAAAAAAATTATGTTAAAAATTTGATACAAATTTTATTCAAAAGTTTTTTTCTCGCTCTATCTAATGTTGCAAACAACACATTTCTGAAATTCTTAGTGTAATAAAGGTATCGTTTTATCATTAAATTTTAAAAATTCAAAATCAAATTTGGAAAAAAAATCGCTTTATTGTAATGCTGTGGTATTTACAGACTTTACAATCAGTGTGTGCACAAAATTTGCACTCAATAACTTTTCAGGAAGTAACTAAAAATCGGTGATAAACTTCTGACCACATCAACAAACACCATTAAGGACAGTTTACATTAATGCGATCTCGCATTCGGGCAAAAAGACCGCATTCGGGCGGTGACCAGTCAGAAGCGAGTTCAGAGACGGTATTTTTCGAACAACCGTAGACCGCGCGAGTTGACTCAACTTCAACTTCTCGTCGCTTGCCGCGTCAGTTACCTCGTTTCAAATGTCCAATTTATACCATAGTTTTTAAATGAATATACTTTCAAAAATTCTTCTTGTGAAAAATGTAAAGTCAAGATGGCTAATCTTAATAAAAATTTCAGTTGATAATTATAAATGAATAAGTTATTAGGCTATCTTAATTAATTATTTAAAATAATTTTCAAGTTTAATAGGAGTAATAAACTTTAATTATCAACCATAATAGATCTATAGTTTATAATTTTTACACGATAATTTAGAGCAATAGATTGTTACGAGAAAATGGAGATGGATTTTGAAATTCCAGATTTTGAATTTTACTTAAAATCTACATCAATTTAAGATTGCTCTTGTTGCCTGATGGACAAAACGCTGGCTTCCGGGGTCAAAGATTGTGGTTTCAAGTATCACGAGGGTATCTTCAGGGGTGTTGTTGTAACAAAGTTGATATTAAAAAAAAAAAAAAAAGAAAATCTGAAAGGTTTCAGATTTTAAATTACATCCAATCGGGCGTTCTTTTAACATTTTGTGTGTTACCTTTATTTATTAAATATCATGTTCTTCGCACTTAAACCATAAAATTCAGTTAAGGAACAATATTGCAAAATAATTTTAAAATGAGCATATCTTTAGAATTTCCGATACACAGTCTCACGGGCTGGATTTAAAAATGTTTTTTCTGTACAACGTTGCCATTGCTCCCTTTCAAATCCTTGAGTTTGTTAATCAAAAATTCGTTAAAGTTTTACAAAATATGATATTGATAATAAAGCAAATTCCAAATTTCAAATTTGGACTTCCAGATGGCCATATTCGCAGTAGAATTGCGTCATTCAAAATTCAGTGTCTCTAGGTACCGTCGTTTTATCACAATGTGAAAAAATACATACATTTATGCATATACTTCATTATTTAATTTCTTTAAATATAATACAGGGCTGTAATATTTGGTGGCAACAATTTGAAAAGTGAACTTACATTTAATGTTTCCGACGCAAAATCGCAAAACGAAAACAACAGTCCTTCAGGGACAATGCTCCTTTGGACTAGATATTTATCGCACATGCTTATTCAATTTTCTGAACGTGAATCGCACATGATTGCAAAACAACTTGCAAAACGTAAAATGGTATAAAAAGTTAGAACTTATTACTTTTCACTCATCGCTTGTACGACACGTCTGATTATGCAATTAAAATGGCCACTGAAAAAATAATGAAGATTACCAGCTAAATGCCGTCGGTCTGTCAATTTCAGAGTTACCCTTCGCCTTAACAAGCTACTACTGTTATCGGATTTTTATATTAACAATTTTTCTTTCAGGCGAAATACTCTGCATTTTAGACATCGTTTCTTTACTTTAAACCAAGTGGTCTTTCAAGCTTAATACTGATATATACTGAAAACAGTTAGAGGTCTGTGCTAGTGAAACTTTGCAAAGCATGCAAGGCCATCTGTTTAACGGAATGAACACCTTAATACAAGACTGGTGACAGTATGTTATTTCCTAAAGACAGTTTTAGAGAAATAATAAGATTAATCATATTGGAAAGAATATAATATTCTATTAGTCATACTTATGAAGTCAATTTAATACATTGCTGAAGACCAAAAATAGAGAATCGCAAGAGACCGAAATTTCAGGTACATAACTTTTGATTTTAGCACTCATAAATAGCCAAGTTCATTAAAAATGCCTTTTTTAATAATTAAATATGCCAATTTAGGTGGAGTGTTAAAAACACTAAGGGTTTATAAGGTATTCTCTTTGTCCATCCAGCATGTTTTGTGGTATAACGGTAGCACACTCGGCGCGCATCGAAAGGTGCAGGGTTCGAGTTTCCGCGAGAGCACTGCTCATTTTCATGTTTCCTAGTTCAAAATAACCTAATGACTCTACAGGTATCTTGATTATTTTCATATATCTACGAGTAGTATTCCGTAAGAAGGGAAGTGGGAACGCAGATTAATTGGAAAAAGAGCTCACGTTTTCAAAAATAGAATACATTTATTAAAAATGGTGGTGAAAATTTTTAAAATATTGGTAATTGTTAAAAGCTAAATCCTTATTAATGCAAAAAGTTCACAAAATTTTATATACTTGAAAGAAGTGTTTTAATGTCTCGTACTGACAGAACTGTTCGTTAGAGCTTTAAATAGATCTATATTAAAAAAAAATAATAATAACCTGCCGAGAGTTAGAATCTGAATAAAACCGCAATTAGATACACATCACATATGCCCAAACTAAAGCGAAACAGCAAATGAAAGAGTTTTATGCTACATTTTGACTGCTTCAGAGAGTGCTTTAACCACACATGCGATTCAACTACTAAAATATAACACTTAAATGGTGACAAGAGTGAAAAATGGTTGTGTACCGAATAGACGCAAAAGAAACCAAAAAATGATTGCCAGTGTTGGGCCAGTATCACGTTTACCAACTCGGTGAATATTAATGGCTTGAGAACAGCGTAGGATTATATCTTATCGCAGCGACCGGCTTTTAATATAGCCCTTGGCATGGTTATTTAAAGTAAGAAAGTTTCTTTATTGTCTGGAAGAAATATAATCAATGCTGATGATGAGGAAAAAACATTTCAGTGAGAATATGAAAACCTGGTTTGTTATCCAAAACTGTTATTAAGTAAAAAAACTTCTGAATTTCGTTTATTTGTATTTTCGTGAAGACTCCAATAAAATTTTTGCCTGGATATAACATAAGCTTAATTAAATTAGCGGAAAAGTAGCTCACAAATTTAAATGCCCCAAAGTTATCAAAAGTTGAATATTAATGTAAAAGTTAATGTTTTCAAAAAAGTATCAAAAAAACTTCGAGAACACCTTCCTTAATGAGATTTTATGATATATTTCAACTACTTATGTAATACATGGGAAATCTCAAAAGATGAAATAAGGAATTAAATTTAAAAAAAAAACTTATTCTTTTCTTTTCCTTTATAATTAAACTTTACGCTGCTGTTGATCTATGCGTAGATACATTGTTATCAAAATTATTAAATAATTTATTAATCTATCACCTAAAGAAGCAAAATGAAAAAATCTGATGTCTATACCACATGACTTCCTTGTACGGAATATTAAATTATACGCATTTTTTTTCCTGCATTTCATTTAAACTTACTGGATTGAATTAAACCATCTTCGTCGATAGAGCATAAACCACAATAGAATAAATGCACTCTTTAAAATTCCCTATATTTGTTTACCATAGCGACACTCTGGCGCTAGGTTCACTTAAGAGCATTACATCTCATTCATTTTATAACTCAGAATGCACAAAAATTATGCATATCATCTGAAGAATTATCTAATGGTTGCTACATGTTCTATTCAAATACTATGATAAATCTAAAAAGATGTATCAAAGAAATTAAACAAACAAAACAAAACAAAAAAAAAAGATTCTGTGAAGATTCAGTCTTTCTCATTCAATTAATTCAGATCTCACTCTGCGACATGACAAACATACATAAAAACTCAAAATATCTACATTAAAAATTACGAAGTAAATCTTTAACACTTATTTCCTCGAATGAATTCCAGTACTGATTAAGCATGCTTTAATTCGCAATAATAAAAGAAGGTGTTATCTTTCTTGTTGCGAAGCTAATTTTTTTTAGATTGGCAACAAATCCACTATTCTGCTAAGTTTCAAATGCAAATAAGTATGCCTGCTATAGCCATAATAATTAGGCTTAGCCTCAGTTAAACAACTTTTAATTTAGAATAGAAGAGAAACACGCCAATGTGACAATCAAAATCGCTGAAACGACCTTGTATTTGGCGCACCTTTATTAAAACACTCAATCGATTTTGAGGGCAGCTACAGGTCCCTCCTCATCAGGAGAACGATCTTTTTCTAAAAATTTTGTTCTCCTGATGAGGAGGGACCTGTAGCTGCCCTCGAAATCGATTGTTTTAATAAAGGTACGCCAAATACAAGGTTGTTTCAGCGATTTTGAGCTTTTAAATTGTTGATAATTCTACAAATATTGCATGCAGATTTACTAAAAGCATAAAAACCTTAACCGGAAGATAAGAACAACATAATTCAATAATTTTTAAAGCAAAAAATGCACAATTTATTAACATATATGAATAAAAAAACTGAGCTCACTGAACCGAGTAACAGAGTGGATATATATATGTAATATTTTAGTTATTTTAACACATCGTGGGTGAGTGGTGAGGCTATTCCATTACACGTTTTGGCAGATGTTTGACGAAGCTGGGATGATTGAACCTTGAAGAAAAATACAACTCAGGACTTTCACTTTTAACAACACATCTTTATTTTAATTTAGAGCAGATTATTCAGTAATTGAACTACTAGATATGACTGACTTTAATACGTTATAACGTTCTAGCAAGAAGGAGGAGCATTGCGAAAGTGTTAACAGGATGAAGGCGAGAAGGCATCTGGTATAGAAAAACTTATGACGCATCATTTATATGAGGAGGTTATGTAACAGGCGCGAATGTTCCAGAAGGTACTGGTCTAGGGGAAGATCCTGAATTGCAGAAAATTAATTAAAGGTTGCTAGTTCGCAAAGAGCAAAGCCATCGTATTTTTACATACATATATACCTACTAATTTATAAAACTGTAGGGTCCAGCTTTATAACTTGTCTAACTTCTGTGTGAAAACTGAAAGCGTAGTAACTGCACAGAAGAAGGGTTAAAATTACCCTTTCTTTAGAAATTTACAATGCATCAACTCGTTTTATAAGTCATTGGCTCCACTTCAAAATTAGCATAAGCTGAAAACGCGTGCTTCTTCTGACGGGAAGTTGAAACTGAGAAGAGATAGAAAGATTTAAATTAAAATAAAACTTTGTTAGTTTAACAAACCTTACAACTGAACCAGTTATTTGTTGTGTATAAAAAAGTACAACTTTACACTGTAGACTATAGATAATCACAGCTTGGTCATGTAGATAACCATGACTTCTGGAGAACATACAATCTTCTCTCTCTCACACACACACCTTTTTGGCTTCTATTGCAGAGCTGTACAGCGTTGAAATTTACGCATCTTCAGCACTGCGCAGCTATGATGAAATACAAATTTCCCGACGCAGAATTATTATATGCACGCGACGATTCTAAAACGTTTAAGAAACTTAAATAACAATATATCTGAAAGTGAAACGTACAGTATTTTTTCTAAATTTTTCAGCTACTTAGCTTTGGACTTAGTTTTGTAATTACTGCTCTACTTAACTCAGTAATTAATTCCTAAATTATTTTATCCATAAAAGTATTAACAAATTAATATACCGCATTTCTACTGCAACATTGGCAATTAAATACACACCGGCGGCCTTGAGCAGAGTAAAGCGATTATACTGTTCAATAATAGCTGTCACTAGGAGTCACCTTCTCTAAAATAACCACTACCGCATGATACCAAAATCGTTTGGAACTGTCTATGATTGCTTTAGAGAAAGTTCATAGTACATGGGGGAAATGATTTTTAACAGTTAAAGTTTATTTTTAATTAACAGCGTTGAAATTTGAATACTCAATCTAAATGAATTTATTACTATTTCTATTGACTTAGAATTATTATTTTGCATGAGAAAATTTTATTTTTTTTGCGTTTATATGAAAGTGCAACATGAAATTAAAAATTTTCAATATTTGCTAAGAAATACCAACTCCAATTTGAATGTAAAATTATTTTGGTTTTTCTGAAGTATGATATTCATAAATATGCCGAAATGAAAATCCATTGGTTTTTCATGTTTTTAAAGCTAATTTATTACATAAAATAATATTCATAAATTTCAATAGAGAAGCTGGATCGTGTTCTCTAATGAATTTATGGTATGGTATATGTATTTTCTTAGGTATAAATTGCGCTAAAATAATTTATTTTTCAAAGTTGTTATTTAATATATGTAATTTTATACAAGATGATAAAATTAATAATGTTCATTAAAGGTGTTACATATTGCAATCTTTTGATACGAACACAATGTAGATCATGAAATGATTGCAAAGCAAGATAAATGATATAATGCATAAAATATACTTCCGAAAATATATTCTGAAAAAGTTTAATATTCATAATATAACGTTAATGAAAGTTCTTAGACTTTAATTAATGTTCAAAAATTTAATGATATTCCGAATGAATACTTATAAAAAGTAAATGTAATGAAGCTGCTACCCAGAAACATAACCAAGTAATTATACCCATAATTTGTATCTGTATATAGTTATTTGATAAAATTTTACGTAGTTTATTAACTTCGTTACGCTTATATTTTATGGGTTCTAAGTTCAACTAAACCGAGTTATAATATCACTGTTATTTTAATGTTTGAAATCTAAACTAAACTGTTTATAGGGGTAATACTAAATGTAAATTTCACTTCCATATTTGTATCAAAAATTTAGATAAATGTTTCAGTGCAATAAAATATAACTTTATAACAAAAATAACCCCAACATTTCCCTTACATAAAAATTAGCAAATTTTTGGAATAACACTTAACCTTTATGAAACTCTAGATAAATTCATTACGTTATCCAACATACACGAAACTATTCAAGCACGTTTTCTAGGTACTTTCTGGGTACTAAATGTGTCTGGCAGTAGAAAGAATATCTAAGCAGAATAATTAGGCGCAAAATTTCAACCAACATAATACGTAAATTTTTTAGCGCCGACCCTTTCGCTCAACATGCTGGTTTCGTTAATCAAAATATTAATGTTTTCAGCTTAAGCTTTATTATTTTCTAATGACTGAGTAGTAATGACCGGGAAGAAAAGTGCTTACAATTGCTGCTCTGCCTCTCACCGCAGCTATTGATTTGCGTTATTGATATTCTGCGACCACCATTTGTGTCTGAAAAGATTTTTTTCTTTGTCTGAGGCATAATGTAATTCTCTGAAATAGCTGTTACCATGTTAACGCTAATGTTGGCTAGTAAAAGGGTATTGTGTAAGCAACAGAATTATACGTCTGAAGCCAATAGAGTTGAAATACTTTAGTTTTCGTTTCGATATACTTCTAATGGATCATAAGGCATAGCGAATTTTCCTGATAATATAGAGTACGACTAATAAAAATTCCATTTCATTATTATATTATTTAGATAGCTATACCAGTAAATGTATTCTCTTAAGGCACCACAAATACGGAAACTTTCCCTGAAATTTGTTGAGACATGTGTAAAAGAAATATGAATGCCTTGTAGCATATACACTCACGTTTGTGAAAATTGCAACACCAAGAAGTCATAATTGAATGCAATTTAATACACAGTTGAGTGGTAGTGGTACAAATAAATGACTAAATGTTCAAAGCAAACAAACAAGAACAAGAGATCAGAATCAGTATTTTGTGTGGCCACCACGCGCCGCAATAAGTGCTGCTAC
>KK117719.1:10444-74220 GCA_000611955.2 Stegodyphus mimosarum
TGAGCCGAGTAACAGAGTGGATATACATATATATATATATATACATAAATTTATATACTTTTGCTGCGGCCGATTGCAAACAAAATAGGAGGTGCACATCTACATGTTATAGCAGTCCTATATACAAAATTTCAACATTCTGAGGCTGCTCGTTTTTGAGTTATACGAAATACATACATACATACGTACGTACGCGCAGACGTCACGAAAAAAATCTCTTCAGAATCCATTTTAAATCAGTTTTATAATTTTGTTTTGGGAAAAGAGTCCTTTATTCTGTTCTTACCTACGAATGTCACTCAAAAACATCGTTAAATTGCATTTGATAGCGATCAAAATAGATACTTTCGTTGAAATATGATACCTGAAATTTTTCGAGATTACAATACTTCCTATTTACTTCGTACAAGGAAGTGAAAAGGGGAAGCAGCTAGGAAAACAGACCTTAAAAAATGGAATATTTGCGAAATACGTTTCAAAAGAGACAGTTGTTCAAATTTCTTTCCTAGGCAGGCCATCAAATTTCGATTTGATCTAGTAAGTAGCGTAAATAGTTTTTTAGGTTTTGGTAATAATAATGGGCTGCTTTATCTGTTTTCATATTTTTAAGCATAATTTTTAGATCATTTGATCTCTTACAGCCCTACCTCTCATGTGTAAAATATATATTAGAATAAGGCTTGGTTTATTTGATTTTGGCAAAGCACACGAGGACTATCTGCCCAAAGGAAAGAAGTGCCTTAGGATAGGGCTTTCTAAGGAAGACTGGTTCGTATACACCTTACATATAGGGAAAACCAAGAAAAACCCACCATGCAACCCCAACGTTCTTTGGGATTCGAACCCTGGAACCAACTACCAGTGTTTGGTGATTTTACCGCTCGGCCGCTGGTGAGCTCAAATTAAAAATAAGAAATTTTGATTAAGGAATTCGTTAAGGTTTAAGTTTAAATTTTGAAATGAAGAGTAACTATGAACTATCTCATAAAACACCCAAGAAGATTCTTTTTGCTTCAGTCAGCATTATTTAACGTACAAAACAATTTTATACAGCCATCACTCACGCTGAAAAGTAACAAGTCTTAATTCCAGCTACACTCTTTAAAGCGATCACCCATGGTTTGTTCTTCTGTAGAACTAGGACACAGTTTATAAGAAAGGATATTCTCTAATGATTTGCTTGACGAACTGTCAAGACAATTAAATATATCCATCTACAGAGTACAGATAGGATTAAACGTGCTTTGTCAAGTTGAACTTCTATCTAATACTATCTTTGTTTGACTAATTTACAAAATTACGTATGACAATAGTGGACGGTGCTTACATTTTCGTTTTTGAGTTCGTTCTTTTTATGAGAAAAGGAGAAAAAAAAAATGGCTTCGAGTTGTATTTCATGTGTATTTGATAATTAATGATATTGTCTTATGCCATTTATATTTGAGTGTTGTTTTGAGATGTTGAAACTACAGTAGTTACTTACTAGATTCGCAAATAAACTGTTTGTGTTGTAACGAGATGTTTCATTGAATAACTGATTACACTCATTTCCATTACTAATTCTTCTGATGTTCGAAGATAAAGCGAGACATGCCTGGCGCAATTCTGACTTAATGCAAGAACATTTACAAAATGTTCAAAGCTAGACTGATATATAAAATTTGCACGTTTAGAATCACGGGCACCGTTTTAGTAAAACAGTCGATATTCATAAACGAAGAGGTATTTTACATAGAAAAGTAAACACGTTAACTTATTTTGGCATTTATAATTAAGAACAGCGGAATAAACACAGCAAGTATCCATGGTCGATGATAAATATCATAGATGCGATTTTATAATGAAAGAAATACCAAGAAATACACCTGCAATGTTTTTCAGAAAACGCAACTCATAAAAGCGACATATCTGATAACATCTACATTATGTCTAGATAAAAGGAAGAAGTATACGATTGGATAAGAGTAAATAAACGCTTTTTTGCTTTCATGAAACAGCAAAATAAAATACAAACATAAAAAAACACATCGAAGAAGTTGTTTTGGGCTTTTATTCCAGGGTCTGGAAAGCTGATATATATTAAGAGACAATATTGAAAAGCTGCCATAAATTGCAAAACTAAGATGGCAAAAACAAATTTTTAATCATTAAAAGCTTAGCTAATCTACACACTAGCACTCTCAAAATGGGTGAGGTGTAAAATCTGAAGCAAAAATTTACTTTACACAGGATGACAATAAATATTAATGAATTTTTCATAGATATTCGCGATTTAATTCTATCTCTTGTCCTTTGATGTTACAAAATGAAACATTTATTAAGCGACTTGAAAATGAAAACCAAATTTAGTGTTGAAAAACTTCTGCTCATTTTAATCCTATATTAATGAAATCCAGGCAACAACAATAACAAAAGATTAAACAGTAGAGTGAGATAAATGGAAATTTGTATTATTCTAATACGCTTCATGACGATGGACCTTTTTCACCTAGAACTAAGAAATGCAGGTATCACAAAGTTCTTGATTGGAGACAATTGTGATGGAATCAGAAAAGATATTTTGGTAACTGAGACCATTAGTGAACCCAAGGACATAACGAGTTTTCGCATTTTTAACACAGGGAAGATGTGATTTGATTTACATAAACGATGTGACATTTCTGGCAGTCACCTCTTTGGCTGACTAATGCCAGACTAGTTGCACCCATAGCAACTAGCAGACGTTCTCCTTATATAAAATGCCGAAGTGTAAAGAAATCCACTTGAAGGTATGATTTTTACAGAAGCAAATTAAGATATTGGCAGTATTATTCAAAGAGGGTTGAAACTGATGAAGCATCATTTCAAAGCAATTTCCCACTTGAGCCTTACTTTAGCAATTTCTTCAAGAGCTTTGTAGACAGATAGATATGATTTCAACCTTGAAAACTGGAGAAGTGTGAATATTTTTTTATTTCTTTATGGGCAAACTTATCTGTTATAAGGGTACGAACGCTATCAGCAAAGATCCTTCTTGAGCTTGTTTTGCATTCTCTCTGAGGAGACAGGGATAATCAGAGATTTGGAATATGAACACTTTGTAGCATGTGGACTTCAGTGGTATTTTGCTACTGCTGAAGGATCACCTTTTTATTTTTATGTAGGAGGTCTCCGAATCTTATTTTTTTTTACTTTAATCTTTTCGATGCATTAATAAGAACTCAGCAAGAATAATTTTTGCTTGAAGTGTTGCAACTGTCCCAAATGATTTGGGATACAATGGTCATCTATTAATTTTTCTATCGGTCTTGTATGTTTATTGTATGTAGGCTTATTAGGATGCTTTGATTACAAGATGTTTAGTGTTCCTCTGAAACTTTAAAAATATTATTTATTTTTATTGCAGCTGAACATCAGCTGGAAAGTTGAAATTTTTCACATGAATTACAAAATTTATTTCGAAACACACATAATTAATTTTTCAATATATTTATCTCCAGCTTATTTTTCTTCTTTATCCAGAAAAAAAATTGCTTAGTCAAGAAACAAGTAGAGTTACCGAATGTTTCTTGTTGGCTATATTAAATGTTCTTGTCATGATTACTCATACATTTCGATACTGTTCACACATATCGCTCGGAAAAGAATTAAATTTGTCAAAAATGAGAACTCATTGTTATTATTGCAAAAGTTCATTACATTCTGTACCTATTTTTAATAGGCATAAATAGATGGATAAAGACACCTGCTCCATTCCAGTAGGCCAGTAAGTATTTTCTCTGCTATCAACAACTGGGAACACAAATCTTAAATGGTGGTGGTTACAGAAGGAATTTTGAGAACAAAATAGAAAATGAAATGCATTGAAATAATAATAAGCTGAATCAGAATTCAGAAAGCATGTAAAAAACAAGTTGGCATCAAAGTTCAATTACGAAATCCTTGACAGAATTTGTAGTGAATTAAAACGTTCTTGTCTATTCATATTTTAATAATAACCGGAAACTGAAGTCAGTTTTTTTTAAAGAAAATAGAATTTTTTATTATACTTTTACATAAATTCAAATGGCCAGAAATAACCCAACCCTTCATGTCACGTAGAAAGCTGCATATCCAGGTTGTCATCGCTGACATTTTGATTGCCAAGGTTAGCCGGTAATCACAAAAAAAAACAAAAAAAAAAACCAGACGCACAGTGAGTGGGAAGGGAGCAATTCAGAAGTGACGAAATTAAAAGGGCAAACGCTTATATTGGAAAAAAAAAAAAAATCGAAAAAGGAAAATCGGCTTTGTACACAAAACAGCGTTTTTCTTCTTATTATTTTCTATTCTTGATTGATTGCTAAATTGAGGAAAGTAGCTGCGTCGTTCATACATCAGCAGCTTTCACCTACGCAATTGTTCTAGGAATAGTTACTTCCTATAACTGAACGACTATATTAACGGCAGCATGATTTTCAAAAAGAAAAGTCGTTTTTAAGAGTGAGTGCAAATAAGTTCCCAGATACTGAAATAACATGTTGTCAGATCTATGTTCCTTTCGCAATTGTTGCGAAGTGATAAAATTAAATCTTCGCACACAGTAACGAGAAAATAACGTGTGTTTCACGAGATTTAGTCTCATATAGATATATTTTATTTTATTTACTTCTTACAAAACAGGCTATTAAACTGCATGCCTTTTAAAATACTTTAAGAAACACGATGTGTAACCATTATATGAGATTTAAACAGCATTCTTGCGGAATAAAAGACCACGTTACCAAACAAAATTATTTCGTACCCAGATATGGTAAAAAAAAGTTATTAAATTTTTAATTTCATTTTATTTCACACTAATTAGAGCCTTTTTGCGATATTATTGTCTTATCACCGTCGATAAATTCAATACAAAACTGCTAAATTAACTCATTTTAGATACATATGAGAATAAAAATTGAAACTTTGAACACACTGTAATAATCTATGAATCGATCAGAAATTCTAGTTGTTAATCTAGCACTTAAAAATATCTTATCTATTTACCATACAACTCTTAGTCAATGTCATAAGGTAATTATTGCACTTTTAATTATTTAATGTTACATATGTATGCGCATATAATTATTTAGAAGTTGTTAATATGCAGATTCTTATCAAAGTTGCTTAAATATGTCAGCAGCCGCGCCCATTTAACATATTTTAATTCTCGAGAAGCAAACTTTTAATTGGTATTATAAAGTTTAACAGGCGAAATCTGTGCGCACAGTTTTAATTATATTTTGGCCTTTTCCATATTTTGCCTTTCTATGATGTTACAGATGATGAAAGAGAAGTAAGCGACAATATATTCGCAGCATCAACAAGTAACACTAAGAATGCGAGATGTTTAAGATGAAACTTTTGTGCAGAATGATTTAGTTTTAGTTTACCATTTCCCTACTGCCAACTATTAAGATTCTCTCTGAAAATTCGAAATTGCTATTGGCTGAAGTATTATATATGGATCTGCGTCATGAGCGTGATGCAAGAATCACATGATATGGATTAATTTTTGAATGGTGCAGGAAGAAAGTGTTGGAAAGTGCTGAAGATGTTAAACGTTCAACTCTCTAGAATCCCACGGTAGGACCCAAGAAGTGTGTGAAAACTGCATATCCCCCCGTTGTACCTATCTGGGGTGTGTCTTGGTTATCGACGTGACCAGTAGCCGTGATTATCTCCAGCTAATGCGGCAATGTGATGCACGGAATCCTTACATGGAATATAGCTGTCTAAGAATAGGAATAGGAATCTAGCAGAGAGTCCCGAACAGCATTTATACATAGTATCGCATGGAACTGTTGCAGCCAAGTATCCTTCGACCTAAATGAATTCTTAAGAAGATTCTACTGACATCTACGCAACAGTTTATACCAATCAAGTTAATTTTCTGTTATTCATGCTATGTTTTCCCTTCCATGTCATGGTTTGAGATACCCTGTTCATCTGTTTTGTAAAGCTCAAAGAAAGCGCCCGTTAAAATTTACATTTCACTTACTTTAAGTATGCTTCTTTGTTCGGCAAACACGTTTTACACTACACAGACTCTCAACATCACCAGAAACCAAACAACTAAAAGTGGAAAGTAACCAGATCAAAATGCATTGTTGTAAAATAAATCAATGTTTCGATTCCCATATTTTTTATCTCAGTATTTCATATATATAAAGTAATAAAGGAACAAATACACAGTTAAAAATAATAAAGGAATAAATGCAAAGCAAACTTTCGTTCAACTGAAGCGAATTAACACTTTTCTTGAAACAGAGATCATTTTGGAATTCATTTTCCAGCGTATTGCAATTCACTTAAACTGGTGTTTTGAGTTTCATAAACCAAGTGATTGGACGCTCTTTTTCAAATTATTCATTTTTACTTCTACAAAATTTTTCTAATTATTATTATTATTATTGGGTTTTATCAGTTTTAAATTCGTAGTTTATCTCAACAATTTTAGGCTCTTTGCTACTGCACTGGAGTATTTAAATATACCTTCTCTTTACAAAATTTTATTGCTTTTGCGTTACAGATTTTAAGAACTTACTCTTCTAACTGTTAATTTTATATTATATTATATTATATATTTTTTAGATCAAATTTTCGTTTTTCTTTTATTTTTGCACACATTGGATTATTTTTGACGTTTTTCTACTCGGACCACTAAAATTAATTTTTTTTAATTAGATATTTAAGCTTATTTCTTTGTTAATGAATTTTTTAATACGGCCTGTACATTTTCAAGCTCTTTTATTTAGTTTTGTTTCCCAAATTTTGACTAACAAATTTACATTTGCTTTTGCTTTTTCAAGTGTTGGATTGTTATTCTTGCAAGTTTGATTTTTGGTTCAATTATTTTAAAATTTATCTATTACATCTACTGTAATATTCTATCTATTATAATTTATCTATATTTTTCTTATGCTACAGTTTTTGCACTGCTTACTTCGCCCTTTGTAGGGGTTGGATTGATAAAGGCATAGATTGCTTTGATAGTTTTCTAAGATTATTTTTAAATTTTAAATTTTAATTTGTGTCCTCGTCAGTTCAGAAACAGGGGAAAGTTGCTATCGATGGGCCATTTTTACAAAATGATCCTTAAAATCGTCAAATTGGGCAATTTTATAGTTACGCATGTTAATGTAAATATTACTTTCCATACTACACATATCTACGAAGAGACGCTATAATTATGAACTGCTCAATAAATATTAGGAAAATAAAAATTGGTGCCACAGGCCCAATGAAAGAAACTGGTAGTCTTCTTTGAACTGGAAATTTCTATGAATGGGCCAACAACTATTTTCTTTTAATACATTATCATCTTAATGAAAGTCAACAAAATGTTTAAAACTTTTTTGAGAATGATTCGTAAATAAAAATGCTGATTAGAAACTGACACAGACCACTGAAAATACATTGAAACATACTGATAGCTTCGTATCGTCATTCACAAGGAATCAGGAGTTGAATTTTAGTTTAGTCTTTATAATCATAAAATAAAACTAATGTGAGAATCTACGAATTGATAATGAATTTCGTTTATTAGAAACAACTTAACGAAAAAGAAAATTTCAAGGTAATTTATAGTTAGGCTAGTATAAAATGAACAACAACCATAACTTGAAAACTTTCAAATAGCATAAAATAATTATTAAGCTTACTGTTAACATTAGGCTATAAAATATAATACAAATTACTGCATCAGTTATTCGTTCTTGATGAATTCAGTTGCATTTTTCTCAATAATACATTTTGATTCCCTTTCTGACATTCTCACACTTCTTATGAACCCACACTTTACGTAATAGACAGACTTCCTTGAAGTCATCCCAACAGATAGCTCTGAACCATGAATTCGTTTTGGAATTAATAAGCCTATTTACTGAAGTCAATGAATGTTTAGTTTTTACTGTCTTCTCCGGCTCGGAAGTTGGAGCCATCTTTCCACAAGCGGTGCCTCTTATTCCTTTTTTTTTTTTTTCAGAATCTGCTTGTATGCGCTACTTGTTATGAGTATTATATTTTGGGCTTTGTTTAAGTCTTTTCCAACTGAGACTTTAGATGGAAGCGGAAAGATTTTCACCCAAAGAAACTTTTGACAACAATGTTGATGCACCAGCTGAAAGCTGTTCTGATTCTGTTCCAGTGGTCGTTGCAACAGATTTTCTCCCTGGAGTCTGCATGTCATGTGACAGTCCACTAATAGGAGCAGTTAGACATGTTTAAGAAACTTCTACAATGGGAACACCATTTGTTTCAAACTGCACTGAAATACATCTCTGTTCACGAGCCAAACTCCTGTTTTAGCAAAACCATTCTTGCCATCCCTGTTGCTACTGCTTTTCCATATGCTTTCACAAACAATTTTGCTATATGGAACTGTATGATAACTTCTAATTTCCTTTCCTTCCGTCTCTGTCTTAAAAACTTCTCCATTTCATTGATGTAATAACCGCTCAATGGCTTGAAGGACGAAACGTCAAGGGGTCAAGTTTTATAACAAAGGAAATGAGATCATTATCTACACTGCTGGCCACCCAAATTGCAACACCAAGAAAGATAAGAGGTATCACAACGAAATTTATTTAGTAGATAACATGTTGAACAAGTATCAAATGATTAAATTTATAGACTTCTGTGAAGTGTGGTTCCTTCTAGAATCAAGTGCAAGAGTAGCCGCCATTGTTGAAGATCACCGCTGCCACATGCCTCGACATCGATTCAAAGAGACTTTGGATGTGTTCTTGAGGTACAGCAGACTAAGCAGCTTCCACACGTTGCCAAAGTTGATCTGGTGTGGCAGCTTGGGATGTAATCTGGACCAATCGTTCAGCAACCATGGACCACATGTTTTCTATCGGCAAAAGATCCGGAGAGCGAGCTGGCCAGGGAAGCAATTCAATCTGGCGATTGACGAAGAACCCTTGGACAATGCGTGCCACGTGTGGTCGTGCATTATCCTGTTGAAATATGACTATGCGCAAGCACTGAAGGTAAGGAAGTACAACTGGCTCCAACACCTCGGAGATGTAGCGCTGGCTGTTTAAAATACCGGCAATGCGTACTAGAGGAGTGCAAGAGTGATATCCAATACCGCCCCCATACATATACATACCATAATACCCGGTGCAGGACCAGTGTGGCGGTGCATAACGAAGCTGTTCAACATCCTCTCTCCACGGTGTCTCCAGACTCGAATCCGACCATCGTGGTGTTGCAGACAGAAGCGTGACTCGTCAGTAAAGACAATTTCATTCCATTTTGCCGTCCACATCCTTCTTTAATTGCGCCATTGGCGGCGGAGACGTCTGTCGTTCTGCGTCAAGGGTAGAAGAAGCAATGAACGTCTTGCGGACAGATCACTCTGCTGTAAACGGCGTCGAATGGTACGCGCAGACACTGGATGATTCGTTACAGACTGAATCTGCTGTCTATGGTTCGTGATGTGACTGAGCGATCCGTCACTGCCATGCGCACAATGTTCCTGTCATCACGTGAAGTGGTGCGATCGAACACGTCGGTCCGTCGTACCCTCCTGCATCCAACGGTCACATATCCGCATTACAGTTGTTTGGTTTCGTCTAACACGACTATCAATTTCCCTGAAAGATAATCCACACTCTCGGTAGGCCACTATCGTTCCCCTGTCGAACTCGGATACCTGATCAAACGATGATCGCTGTTGACTACGAAGCATAATTGATCTTTTTTTTAAAAAAAAACACAAGGAAAACACAATTGCCGAACTTGAAATCGTCGAAAACTCCAAGCCTTAAATAGCGCATTGAAGTGGCGCCACAGGCGCGCGTGATGTGCGTCTGCGCTGAATTTCTAAACATTTGCATATCTCACCTCCGCTAATGGATGTTGTAAATTTCATGTTATTTGCATGCTTTCTTCAGGGTGTTGCATTTATGGTGGCCAGCAGTGTAATCATGGATTTAATTACTCCCGATAGCTTTTTACTAAATCAGATATAGTGACATTTTATACTTGAAAAAGTTACAAAATATTAGCCTCGACATGGTTTCCATAGTTGGGGAACCAGCCCGTTCATAGCAACGCAGGCTGGCTCTTTGAAGGCAACTAGCAGTCGGTATGTAATACGTCCTTGATTTCGGTTACAACAAAGTAAACAACCACTCTCAATATAGTCAAATAACGCTGTTTTGACACAGTTTTAAATGTTATCAGTAACAACTAAAACACGATTAACGTCTCACCTATTTCTGTATTTTCATTACACTGATAAATTGGGAGAAAAGTACAAAAATCTTACTTTCTTGTAAAGCAACTTTGTTTGAGTATGGATCAATTCCAAGTCAATATGGCTCTTTCAAGCGTCATGCAGTATACTAAACAGTCAACAGGTAGCGCCTATTATCAATAACCAGAGAATAACAGCTCAACGAAGGAGCCGGCCCATCGATAGCAACCTTACCCTGTTGGCTTGGCTGTTTTCGTCGCACCAAGCCACTGATGATGAGACAGCAAAAGATGTTAACATCATTTTTCAATTTTGGCATGTTTTGTCCCACCTCTTATTTCTTGACGTTTGCCACTGTACTTCATGTTTTTGGTTTTTGCATGTGCTTTATTCCAAATTGAATATGGGCAGGATTTTAATGTTATATATATATATTAGTATTAAATATACTATTGATATAATTTCTTACTTACAAGCAAAACACTGGAATATTTTTTTTTCATTATTTTTAATCCACTTGCTAAATTAACTAACTTTACAGAATCGATACAATTTGCAGTTGCTGTGAATATTTTAATCTTTCTTTTCTCAAAACACGTCCATTTCTGAAGAAATTGTTAGTATTCTTATTTGAATTTTATTTATTGCCAGTGTTAAAAATACTCTTCCAGCTGTTACTGGGGAAGAAAGAAGTCATAAAGAGCTTTATTAAAATAAGAAACACATGTTAGGTTTACAGCACTTTTTATTTAATTACTTTATTTAAAGCATTTAACTAAAAATATTTTTTTAATTCTTTTTCGATACGTTATTTATAGTCTCCAATAGTTATAATTTTTATGAAGCTCTTCATAATTATTTTTTTCAATTATATTAAAAAAGTGTAAAGTAAACGACATAGTAGTAAAGTATTACGCTTACCGATTCAAAATCACATAACTTTAATGCAATATCTTCAAATTTAGACTTTTGAAACTTTGGCAACAGAGGTAAAAAATTTGAACATATCATAACGTTTTTTGTCACTTCCGAGACTTCAATTGTATCTTGTAGAGACATTAGGTTATTTCGAAGCTGGAGGGACGTGAAAAATAAGCAATGCCTTCATCGGGACTCGAAGCTCTGACTTCTCGAATACGTGCATACGAGACACCATATGTTGGTACTGTCCCATAATGCTACTGGTGCAAAAAACGTTCTGTTTCCCAGCCCTATACCCGCGAGCAGCTTTGCTCCCACTAACGGTTTCATGTGTGCCCGTTGCCGTGTATCCATTATAAAAAATTATTTAAGTTTTCAATAAAATTTCATGTAATTTTTTATAGTTAAGAATTAATTAGATGCGTTTAATAAGCATTTGTTCAAAAAATTATTTGTTTATGGGTTTACTAAACGTCCCGGTTTGATCGGGATTGTCCCAGTTAGAAGGTAAGGCCCGGCGTCTGGCCAGTTTGTCATTCTGACCTAGTTAATTGTTAAAAATTAAAAAACGTCAAATATTATTGTTTTCAAGAATAATATCACAAAATCAAAGTAGAGAACTTAACTTACAGAAGAACACCTTGCTGACTACTTAGGAGCAGGAATATAATTTTTTTTCTCCTAAGTATGAATTAACGCAAAAAATGAAATGCAATGGCAAATATCACAAACTTTTGTCTGTATTATTTGATAACTATACGGTTTACATAACAATACAGTAATTATTTTTATATCTTGAAATTATAATTTCGGAGTATCTTCCTTTTCATATTATGTATATCATAGGTTCCCAACGTGGGCGATAACGCCCCCTTGTGGGCGTTTCAGGCTTTCAGGGGGGCGGTAAAAACCCAGAGAAAATTAGGGGGCGTTGATATGGCACAGAGGGGCGTTGGAAGATTAGCCAAATATAGTCTAAAAAAGACTTTAAAATCACGCTGATAATTCATTTCTATCACGTGTGCGAAAATTCACATATTTCGATATGAGACTTAACTGTTCAGAGAAAGACATACCTCTTTAGTATGTACGATTCTGGGGCTGCATGTGCTAAAACTAGCAACCTGTCTTGCCAATTTGGCGAGATGCACTCCAAAAAGTCGCAGAAAACTGTTGACTTTTGTTGAAAGGGTCACCATTTTAGTGAAAGGAGCAGTAGAACCGGAGTTCATAATATCAGAAGGAAAAGCCTTCAGTGCAAAAATATATCTTTATTGTCTTTATGTACATATTTATGTTACGTCCAAAGCCCGAAGTTCGGCCAGTTCGCGTTTTGGCCAGGAGGTTTGGCCAAAGTCCGAAATACTTGCAATTAATATTGTATTTTATACTTTGGCCGGCCATTTCGCGAAGTGGCTGGGAATTCTTGGCCAAAGCCTGATGTGATAATGGTAGATTGAGTCTATGGAGCAGAAAAAGACTAAGGATCACCCTTAAAGGTAGTTGACAAATTGAGTACTCAATTTGCCTCTGTATTCATACTCGATACGCAACGCATTTGCTTAAGATATAATTCGTCATTTTGAAGGGCGCAAATCTAATCTTCACACTATCACATTGTTACAGCATATGCGTTCACTGAATAGTTTCTACTCGTTGAACTCACAGAAGTACTCATTTTTAAATACTTCATTTTTAACAGTGTGTAAAACCATCTGCCCTTGATTTCTTTTTTCCCAAATTGGCCGGTCAAAGCCAGAAATCAACAAAAAGATTGGACATTCGCCGGTAAGTTTACAGCAACGTTGGCCAAAATGCGAATTGGCCGATTTCGGGCTTTGGCCGTAACATTTACAAAAAATGTCACTGGGACTAAAAAATGCCACTTACAAGCGGCAACGATAGCGAGATCTCCAACTAAACTGTATTCTAAGAGAGTCTGTAAAAGTGCGTAGGCGACGTTGGACGCGGGAAAAAATTAGAGCGCCGAAATAAGCGGCGGCGGAGTAGACAAATCGTCGCCAGTGGTTTACCCGATCAAAATTGTAGGTAGCTAAAAATAGAACAGCCCCGCAGAATGCTACAGACTCAGGCTCACACTATCTATCGTTCATCGCAGCATGTACTGCGTACGATGAAAACGGCGTTGCCTTAATATTTTGCTACTTCAACTTATATTATTTAAACCGGCAGTATCCCTTGCAGCTCCCTTAACTTGGATCAAGTATAAGTAAAGAAAAACCCATGTCGGAAGCAAAAAAGAAGAGGCGGCAGTACAGTGCGGATTATATAAAATACGGATTTATCGAAAATCCCTCAAATCCATCATCTCCATTGTGCCTTATTTGTCAAAAAACATTTTCGAATGAAGCGATGAAACCTTCTAGGCTTCAAGATCATCTTAATAAAATGCATCCGGATAAGAAAGACAGAGATATGACCTATTTTCTAGAGATAAAAAAGAAGATTGAAAATCAGCCAACTATATCAAAATTATTTTCATCAGCTTCTAAACAAGACGATGACGGACTTCGAGCTTCGTACAATATCTCATTGTTGATTGCTAAAACAGGCAAGCCACATACTATTGGGGAAGATTTAATTTTACCAGCAGTTAAAGAAGTAATAACCACCGTGCTCCATAAACCAGCTACAGATATTATCCGAAAAATTCCTTTGAGCAATAATTCTGTGCAAAGACGAATTGATGAGATGGCTGAAAACATTGAAGAATCGTTGTGCAATTATCTGCAGACTTGTCAATTTTCAATTCAGCTGGATGAGTCCACTTTACCAACCAATGAAGCATTGTTATTGTCGTACGTGAGGTTTATCAAAGATGAAAAAATATGTCAAGAAATGTTGTTTGCTACCAATTTGGAAACAGATACAAAAGGAGAAACCATATTTGATACACTGCAAAAGTTTTTTGACGAAAAGGAAATTCCTTTTAATAATATTTTGTCGGTTGCTACGGATGGCGCACCGGCTATGACAGGGCGTCACAAAGGCTTCATAGCATGCTTAAAAAATAAAGTTCCGGACGTGCTTGCTGTGCATTGCGTAATTCATCGACAGCATTTGGTTGCGAAAAATTTGAGCGAACGTCTCCATACATCACTGCAATATGTTATAAGAGCAGTTAATAAAATCAGAAGTAACTCGTTGAATGACAGATTATTTAGTCAGCTTTGCATTGCAAATGATGAAGATTTCAACCGATTGCTGCTTCACACAGAGGTGCGCTGGCTTTCAAAAGGTACTTGTTTGACTCGATTTTACAATCTGTTTGAATCTGTGATAGAGTTCCTAGGAAACAAAGACACGGAATTGCGCGACAACCTCATCGCATCAAAAAACGATATTGCGTACTTAGCAGACCTCTATAAATTGTTTAATGATGTCAATCTCCAACTTCAAGGAGAAGACTTAAACTTGATTAAGACTAAAAATAGCATTGCTGCTTTCGTGTCTAAACTGCTATTATATAAAAGAAATATAGGCAGACGTGAATTCCATACCTTCCCATGTTTATCAGCAGTATCATTCAAGCACGACGACTTGCTTGTTTACTGTCAGCACTTGGAAAACCTCTACAATGACTTCAAGGAACGATTCGAGGACATTTTAAACATGGACATACCAGACTGGGTTTTGGATCCTTTTTCCAATGTCAACACAGCAGGACCATCTCAGTTAGAAGAAGAACTGATAGAACTGACGACAAATGAGGAATTAAAAATTAAATTCAAGAATGGCTACCAAGAATTTTGGCTGCAGAAGTCGATTTCGCAATTGTATCCAAGATTATGGTCGATTGTGCAACGATTTCTGCTAGCATTCCCATCTTCATATTTAGCAGAACGTGGATTTAGTGCTGTAGCAACATTGGTAACGAAAAAGAGAAATCGGCTCCATGTTACTGAACGCGGCGATTTACGATTGTTTTTAAGTAAAATCGAGCCTGATATTAACAAGCTTCTTAAAATGCATCAAATTCAGCCTTCTCATTAGTTAAGTTAGAAATTCGATGCCTTTAAATTTTAATAAAAATACTTTTTAATAATAATTAAGTATGCCTTTTGAGTGTTCTCTGAAACTGTCAATTTATTTATTTAGAAAGCAATAGTTTATTATGGATTATTTCGTATCATCAAAACCCCTGCCTGTCCTTATAACAGGTAAGCTAAAACTTTTATTTTTCTTTTTAAATAACGAAGAAATTCAGTAGCGTTTCAATTCCAACAACATTCTATCTATTAGTAATTTTTTTTATTTAATTCTTGTTTTCAGCATGCATTATGTACGCTCTTATTTCTCTAGGGGGGCGGTATTGAAATATTCACTAGAAAAGGGGGCACCAGTTCGGAAAAGGTTGGGAACCTATGATGTATATTATTAACTACGCAACCTATAAATTCACCTTGAAAGAATAAATGTATTCGCCACCCTCTAGAATGTGCGCTAAGGCGTAAAAAGGTTGCAGATCCCTGCTGTACGCACTGGTTGAAAACATTTTACTACCTCACATCGTTAATGTAAACTCAACACAATTAAAGAGTATCTAACGAATTCCTGTCACAAGCGTGCAGTGGTATATGTTGAAAGGACATGCTATATGGGAGTACAGTGTATCATTGCAATTTTGAATTTGGGGTAATATTTTTACAGTATTAGATTGATAGTTTGTAAGAAGCTCTTGGAAGAGTAAAATAAAACTATAAGGTATTTTCTCCCTCCTTCGAGCACGCCTTCGTGATGTAACAGGTTGCACATTCCGCGCGTATTCGAGAGGTCCAGGTTCGAGTCCTGGCGAGGGCATTGCTCCTTTTTCACGTCTACAGCTTCAAAAAATCCAAATGACTCTACAAAACTACATGGAACACAGACTAATTTGTATGAAAGGTTGACTGACGCAATTAGGTATGATTCCTGAAAAAATGAGGATTATGATATTCGTAAAATCAAGTAGAAGTTTCAGTGTTTCAAAAGCGTTTAAACAACCAAATGTTTCGAGTGTTTGTTCTAATCGTTCACTTGCTTCTCAACTCTCTCTAACTGCTTAAGTGCTCGCCTATGACACGATATTATCCGTGTTGAGGAACTGTGCTATACTGTAATCTTAAAACACTACTTTTTATATAGGAATAAAAAAACCAATCGACTCATTTGAAAAAACTTTTTAAAACAGATTTTAATGATACGTTTAAAAACATCGACTTTAAAATAAATGTCCTTATGTTAGGTGCACATACATTTCATAACTATGTATTAAGCAGTTATGAAAAACATATTTGGACAAAAATAATTATCCTGTTTTTTAGATTCAGAATTTACTTATTTTCTTTACTGTATTTTTTTCATTTTACAGAAATGCACTGCGTCCGCTAAATGAAAAGAAAAGGCGCATTATATTAGCCTTTACTACAAAACATGCAATTATTTTCAAATTGATCAATTTCAGAAATCACTGCAGGTGCGAATTACCAAATAGATTTCACTGCAAACTGCAGCAAAAGAATTATGATAAGAAACTTCAAAATGTTTTTTTTTTATCCTCACTCGCATTTCAACTGCGACATTTTACAGGCATGTAAGACATGTTAAATCAAGACAATATCTGGTTAACGCCTATCGAACCCGGTTTGTTACACCTTTATCCCTGAAGCGCCTGACAGTATACACTGATGAATAATCTATGATTTTCTAGCAGGATCATGGTTTCAGTGGCGTAACAAAACTAGCGCGCGTTGTATCAACAAGTAACGCAGCTCGATAGATAGCATCGATTTTTCGCTAGATGAAACCTGCCAGCTCTTGTCTGCGAAAAAGGCCATCACCCCGAAAGGAAACCTGGATGGTTCTAAGTAATATTTTTATTTATTTAGCTCATCTAAATTCAACATACTAATGCAGAACTGGACCAGTTAAGATTAAATAACAAGAGTATTTTCTGCCTCTTAATTTAAAACGTAAAGACAGAAATAAAAATTCTGCTCTATGATGTTTTTGAAAATAGAGTCACGTAACACATGTTAAGTGAATACAAAGTAAAGCAATATGGATTTAAATTTTTGACAGGACGTAAAGTGATTGCACATCTACCAATTAAAATATTATCGTACCTAATAGAATTCAATCAAATTCGGAGTTTCAAAAGTATACGTTTAGGAAGCTGATGTGCTGTGACATCTTTACCGGCTGATTTTGTGTACACAGTATAAATTGAAAATAATTACACAGTATAAATAGAATACAAGCTATAACAGTACAACACCGATCACCACTAATTAAAGAAATACAGCTACTACTGGCAAATTTCCCTCAACAGCTAATACCAAAACTGCATTGGGCATGAGCCCACCTAGGCACAATGGACAATGAAATAGCAGACCGAAAAGCAAAAGAAGCAGTGAACAGTTCCATAATGCAACCGATAACCATACCTTATCCAATTTCTTATTTAAAATCAAGTTTAGAAAAAGATCTTTTATCACTCTGGAATGCAAAATGGTCTCAAGAAGAAACGGGTAGAAGAACCTTCAAATTCATATCTACTCTATCAAGACACCTTATCTTAACCAGCCGCGCAATAACATTCTTTTTAACAACCCACGGTCCTTTTGCTTCATATCTACATCGTTTCAATTTACATCACACAGATAACTGCATATGCGGAACTACAGGAACTATCGATCATTATATGTTTGAATGTGATATAACCAAAGATTTACATTTTCAAGCATATATATCAGAAAATGCCAAACTATAATTCAAACAACTACTAAAAAGTAACATCTTCAAACGAAAGCTTCAAAATCTAATGAACTATTTATTAATAAACTGCGACAATTTGAAGGCAGCATAAATACTATTCCTTTGTGATATAATCATGTAATAAAATGTTATTATGTATTTACTTCATCAAAATTAATTTCTGTATTATCAAAATGTTACTTATATGCTATTGCTATGTTATATCATGTTATTGATATTATTATGTAACTAAATCACGAAATATTGTCATTATCATGTAAATATTGAAAAATTTATAATAAGGAGCAGATAGTGGATGGCTCCACGTAATAAGCAACTAAGCTGAGATGTCTTCAAGACGGTGCAGCTGCTCATTTCGTGGTTTCCTGTCCTGTCCTGTACACAGTATAAATTACTTGAATGCGATACGCAGCACGAATGTCTACGTGCGAACTATTTCTATTACTGTGAACGAACTTATAGAAAGTTATAACGTTCAAATGTATCCACGCTTACAATTCTTATGTTAAAATTCTTGGTTCATCTTGGTTCATCAGTGGCGGAGTGAATACGACCGCTGAACATGGCTATTTCGACAGCAGTTCGAATCGAAAGAAACATGGCGGCATTTAGTATTCGTGATTTTCCTCTTGTGTAAACGCAAATACGAAGCAGTTTTTCTAATAACGCCATCGTCTGCTTTGCCATATTGAGTTACACAAACAACATTAAAAATCCAGTCTTCCAATAGCTAGCGTCATGTTACGATATTAACACCTCGTTCACTCGTCATTGTTTTACATTAGCATTTATAATACATGCGACTTGGGAAACTGCAATTTTTATGAGTTACGCAGTACAATTTATTTTGACATTTTATTTACCTTGTAAATCATAACAGTTTGTCGTTCTTCGTGTAACAAGATGAAGGATTAAAAAAAATAATTCTTTTATTACAGTATAAAGCCCAAAATCCGGAAGTCCAATATCCGAACCCTTGGACCGCAAGTAAAAAAAAATCACAAAATGGGAACTAGATTTCGAAAGAAACGTCTCGTTAGCACGCGCTTAATGCTCCGCGCAAGCGCAGTTGATATTTTTTCATAATAAAGCGTATGGGAGCATTCTTAATTTCATTTTGACGCTAAATAAAACATCTCCATGTTGAAGAAAATTATTAGCATAGATATGCATGATGAATTAATAAGTTATTAGCATATAATCAATAATTTGGTTGCGCAGCCGCCTTTTCGCTAGGCATACATCCCAAATCGATGCATTCTACCCGCGTTTGAACGCTGATTTTACACCTATTCAATAACTTATATCCTTGACTCCAACCTGGCGTATAATATTCTATTATTTATTGTTTCATCACTAAATGACTATCAACCCATGACTATCAACCCCCAGTTTAAGCCGAAGCCGGTCGACAGAATTTAGGGGCGGCAATATTTTTAAAATTCAGAGAAGTAACTTGTAGCAAAATTTAGGAATGGCAAAATTTTTAGAATTTAACGGAAGCCCCGGGCGCCAACATTTTTAAAATTTAGGGAGGTGATGGGCAGTAAAATTTAAGTCCTGGAGGCAAAATGCTTAGCGTAGGCCCTGCTCATGGGACCTTGAGAAATGACTTCCGCAGTGTTTTTAAATGTTCGTAATCAATATTTTTATATATTAGTAACTAAACACCAAACAACATGGCAACATTTTATGTTGAAATTACGCTTGATGATGCTTACAGACTTCAGCAATTGCAATGTGTTGACCAGGAAAAATTTAATAGAAATTTAGTTTCATAAATAAAGAAAGGGGGAAGAAAAGAAAAAATTCCCCCACATGCAAAAAAATAAATTTTTTAATGATAATCATTAAGCCAAAATGCTGGAAATAGACCAAGTATAATAAATAGCTAAACTGATATAATTCAGGCTTAACTTCCTCACCACACGACAGATGCAAGACAGAATTTAACGGAACAACACGTCTCTGGTCGCCAGTAGCATGATACATCAGTGTACAAAGTCTGTCCCGAGAGTAATGCGCCCCATTTTCTTATGCCGCGACTATCCGTCGCACAGAGTTGCACCTTGCACAGAAGGGTGGGTGGATTCTCGGGAGCACAGCGCGACCAGCGCTAGTCGGCTCCGAGCTCCTGGAGAGTCACATCGCCTGTTTCATTGAACTCTTGTGTGAGTGCTCGGTCGAATTCAAGATAGAAAAAATTCTCGAGCAGCGATACGCAATATTTGGTTTCAAATTCGAGAAAACGCCGTCGGAGACTTTTGTGTTGCTTCAGTCCTGATGTGTTCCCACCCGACTTCTTTTTATTCCCGAAGGTTAAAAAGTCCTTCAAAGGACAGAATTTGGGAACCCTGGAGAACCTCAAGGCAGCTACGACGAGGTTACTAAAGGACATCCCTGTGACGGACTTCCAGGACGTATATAAAGCATGGAAATCGCGTTGGGCAAACTGTATTAAAGCAGCAGGGATGTACTATTTCGAAGAACATTGAGTAATTGTACGAATGGGTTCAATAAATTTCTTAAAAGAAATGGGTGCATTACTTTCGGGACAGACTTTGTATTACTAAACTTTATGATGATAGTCACGAGTTTGAAGGTTTTGATAGCCATGAATGGTAACCACGAATAGCAACGAATTTGAAGACTGAACGAAAAGCGAAATTTTCCAGTTAATGAAATTGGAGAAGAAATGTGGAAAAGTGATAATAAATGAGGATGACAATATAACGGAGGATTTCCATTACCATGGTAACGCTTCGTTCTTCAAACAACTAACGGACGGCGAAATTTGTAGTACGCTTCTAATCCAGAAAATATCGCTACTGATAATAAAGAAAGTGACAGAGGGGTTGTTCTGAACGAAAAAAATTTCTTTGACAATTTAATGGGAATTCTTGACACGGCAATTACAGGATTTGAACAATGGAGCTTTGTAACTGGACAAGAAATTTTGTCTGTCTATAAAATTACAGAGAATGCATCAGCATTCGGACGCGTAGCATCACTTACTCTCTCTCTCACACACACAAACAAACAAACAAACAAAAACTTGAAACAACTTGCAACGAAAGAAATGCCTAAAGCAAGCAAATAAATACTGAGCTCTTATGTAAATTTTGATTCCCTTAAGATCATAATACTACATTATTTCATAAATAACTATTTTATACTTCTAATTTTATAATTTCTACATGTCATTTTACTAGATTTAAACTGTGATTCCAAATAGCCGAAGTTCCGACGATTCCAAATCTCGGACTTTATACTGTACTGTTAAAATTTCGGTCAATAAAATACATTTCTATGACAAAATTACAAAATTTGATGAAATGAATAGGTAATCACGTTACGTAATGGACTCTCTCGTAGCATCCATTCCTGAAAGCGGTTAGTATTTTTCAGATGTTTATTATTATAAGTATGCATTGTTGTAATGCATTGTGTAGTGTTAAATACACTCTTTTGCTAAAAAATCGAAGCACCAAGAAGGACCTTTGTGATCTGACGAAATGTGGTATGCAAAAACATCTTGATCGAACATACAAATGATAAAAGTTTCAAGGCAAATGAACAGAAATTGCGATCATACCGCGCATTTCTAGTGCGCAGCTCGCGAAGTATAAAACCAGTAAGACAGGCGGGAAATTTTTCTTTTTTGTTCCTGCCATTGTAATTTCGTAAAGAAGCAACTAAAGATGCCATTACGACGATATCGAAGACCTTACAGACATCTAAACGACTTCGAACGTGCTCGCACTGTAGGGTTGCGTGAAGCTGACTGGTCATACCGAGCAATAGGCCGCCACCTGCAGCGTACAGATACTGCTGTGCAAAGACGTTGGCAGCAATGGTTGCTACAAGGAAATTGCCGACGAAATGAATGCTCTGGAAGGCCAAGGAGCACAAATGCGAGGCAAGATAGGATGATTGTTCGCCAGGCCCGAACCACCCCAATGGTATCATTGTCGACTATTCAATGCATTTACAGCCACGTCTATACCTCCCGTGGTACCGTCCGCCATCTCACGGCGCTTGTCTGAGGCTGGGTTACGCTCACAGAGGCCTTTAAAACGTTTGCCTTTGACCCCCACAACATCGGCGGAGTAGTCTGGAGTGGTGTCGCAGCCGATCATCATGGCTGCCATCAGACTGGCATCGTATAGTGTTTAGCGATGAATCCCGCTTCACTCTTGAAGCAGATGATTACCGTGTTCGTGTCTGGAAAGGACGGGGGCCAGCGGTCCCAATCAGCGTTTGCTTTATAAAGGCATACAGGCATAACCCTTGGTGTGATGGTGTGGGGCGCTATTTCTTATGACTGTGGGTCATCTTTAGTCATCCTCCGTACATCTTTAACAGCTCAACGATATGTTGATACTATCCTGCGGCCGGTTGTATTACCCTTCATGGCACGTCATCCTGGAGCCATTTTCCAACAAGATAATGCCCGGCCACATACCGTTCGCTTATCTCTGGATTGTCTCCGTGCGGTTGATGTTCTTCCTTGGCCAGCAAGGTTACCAGACCTTTCACCAATTGAGAATGTCTGGACATGGTAGACCACCAAATTCGGGCACCACAAAATATCGCAGATCTGGAGCGACAACTGATGAATGCCTGGTAGAATGTGTCGCAGGATGACATTAGGAACCTCTACCACTCCTTGCCTCGACGAATTCAAGTATACATTGCCGTCAGGGGCGGTTCGACCAGCTACTAATTTGAACACTCAATGGGTGATTGTGAACCATGAACAGGTATTATGACCTTGATATTTTAATCATTTTATTATCAGTGCATGAGCTATACACATATTCAATTTCATCAAAAACAACTACTTCCTTCATGGTGCTTCGATTTTTTTTTTTTTTTTTGCAAAAGAGTGTATTTAGAAGTATGAATATTGTAGAACTAAATATTCATTACTCAGTTGTCTTATCTAAAACCGTGTATTTATTTCAAAACTGAGCATCCATCTCCCATTTCTAATTTTAAATACACACATGGGACACACGTGCATAAAAATATGGTAATTTTTATAAAACGCAATATTAAGCATTGCAAATGAATTGTTTAGAAGTGTGAACATATAATGTAGAGCCTAACATAAGCTTTTAAATGACAGATAGTAATTAACGATTCTCCTTATATAATAGTAAGGTGTAGTATGAATGGTACCTCATATGCTGTGATAAATTGCACATTATGAAATGTCATGTAATAAGTCGCTTCTCATCTGTAACACCTATAATATGTGTTAAAGTTATCATGCATAATAATAAAGGATAGTAGTATGCATGGATATTCTAAACTAAGCATAATTACTCGATTCTAGTAAGTTGGATTATCACGTATAGTATCTGGCTGCATGCTGTATCATTTATTCATAGGATGTAGGGACCAAAACTCCGCATGCTCCGAAGTAGGCAAATTCTGGCGAAGTTAAGTATTGCTAAGAATATGAATAAACATCGGTATTGAATATGACTTCTCTAAAATAATCATCTCCATACAAGAACAAAATCATCTGGAATCGTTCATGCTGTCTTAGAGAGCGTTGAATCATATTTCACTTTGTTTAATACTGATTAACATGAACCTCATTCTTTTTAGAATATTCTTTTTTATTTCTTTGCACGAAGTAAAGGAAGTATTGCAATTGCGAAAAATTTCGAGTATCATATTTCAACGAAAATATTACTTTTCACCGTTCCCGAATTCATATGGACGTTTTTTGTTTTCGTGCGTGTATGAAGTCTGTATGTATGGACAGTAAACACCTATCAGTTATCAGAGTAAACTGTATAGATCCTTTTTTTTTTCCAAAACGGATTGTAAACGGATTCAGAATGGATATTTGTTTTTCATGTACGTACGTACGTATGTATGTGTCTCGTGTAACTGAAAACGATTGGCCATTCAACATTGAAATTTTGCATATGGGACTGCTATGACATTTAGTTGTGCACCTCCTCTTTTTATTGCAATCGGCAGTATGAAATATATATATACCGACTCCTTGCCCGACTTTAAAGTCCTTACTCAACCTTTATATCCGCAGTCTTAGTCATATACTTCCAAATACAGAAGTGTTTTAAATGACGAAAATATTCTTGTTTTGGCAACGTCAAATTAAAAAAAAATTTTTTCAACAAATAACGCAATCTAACTTTATATCATGGAAATAAATTTAAATAAAGTGCAGCAAAAAATGGATGTAATTTAATATGCCGTACAAGGAAATCATGTAGTGTCCACATCAGATATTTATAATAGGTAACTTTATAAGGTATTTCTCCCACCTTGTTCACATGCCTTCGTGGCGTAGTAGTCAGCCCGCTGGGCGCGTATTTCAGAGATCCGTGGTTCGAGTCCCGGCAAATGCGTTGCTCATTTTTCATGTCTCCTGCTTTAAAAAAGACCTAATGACTCTACAACTTTAATTTACATATAAACTTATCTTCAGAAAACCAGTAATATTAATAAAATGAAGGTTAACAGCCAAATTCAGTTGTTTCACAATAGTGTTGCGAGGTGTTTACTATGATAACTGCAGCAAATAAAAGAAATGTGGTAAAAAAAATCTGAAAAATGCATTTCAGTCAACTTAGAAACCAGGCAATAAGAATAATCTATAGAAGAAATAGTACATTTCTTATCAGTTGATAAAGACGCGCAGGAGCTTCGAAAGAAGATAAGACATTCATCAAAGTGGGAAAATTAAATTATGGATTTTAAGCTCTGCTCGGGAAAGAATATAAAGAATCCATTTCATCCATATAGGGTTAAAATATTTATATAAGGAAAATCAGGACATTGGGAGTAAAGGTGCACATAAAATCCATCTACCTAAATGAAGCTTTTTTTTATTATTGAAGTTCATATGATGTATGAAAATTTCAATTTTGATTTATGTACATCCAAACAAAATTTGATTTTCCGTGAAATTTAAAACAGTAAAAGCTAACTGGAGTCCAGTTAATTTTACTTCTAGTCCACTAGCAATGTAATGTTTAACAGGCCTAAGTATTAAAAAAAAAAAAAAAACTGAAGATTTCGGATTGCAGAGTAAGACTTCAAAAAACAGGTTACCAATCAAAATGAAAATAATAATAATAAAACAAACAAAAAGTATTAAAAACATTCGAAAATGCAAATAATCACGAAAATAATACCAGGTATACAACATATAGAATATCGTTTATTAATTGCAAAGGAGCTGCAAATGTTCGTAAAATTTATCAGTTGAGTATATTATACACTAAATGCATTCTAATTTATAACAGTTATATATATATATTGTTAAAAAGTAAAACAAAATAAAAATTTATATTATTCAAACATGAGATTATTACTTTTCGGTTGCTCAACTTATTATTCAATAAAAGGCGATAACAAACTGATTAAACTAGGAAGATAAATTAAAGGTCTTATATTTCGCCAAATGGAAACTCTAAGGTTCTAAATCTAAGGTTCTAAGGTTACCCATACGATACTTAAAAAAGATCTAAGGTAGAAGAGATCCTTAGAAAAAATCTAAGGTTACCATACGGTACTTAAAAAGAGAACAGGCCCTTCTTTTTCATTTGAAATACTATAATGTCCTCCAGCAACTAAAACGTCTCCTTTTTTTAAAAAAATGATCGTTCAGTATAAAAGTATTTTCACTATACATACACTTATAATGTTTCACATACGTTTTGAATGGATACTACTTAAATAAACAAGTACGAACTTGAAGATTTCATTCCTTGTGTTGAGTTTTGCAAACAAAGCAGTGTTATCATCGACGACGTGAAAATGTACGTCAAGTCTTGCAACCTGATGTCATTCCTCGAATCTTCAGATAAAATCCATCTGCATAAACAATAGACGGTATTTTATAAATCTTATCCCATACTGATTGCTCTTCAGAAATACTGAAAAATTAGCGAATTTTACTTTTACATTTTTCCTAAAAAAAATAACACTCAATGGACCAAGGAATGGAACAGACGGACAAGAAGGCGATAATACTCCCACAATACAATTTTAAGAGCGTGGAATGCTCAGAATTTTATAACTATTTATTAAGAAATGAAGAACTTTTGTCAAAAATAGGTAGTTCTGAAAAATATGTTTAAATGTCTAACTGGTATTAGAATAAAAAAATGTTGATGTTCTAAAAATTATTTTCATATTGAGGTCATTTTGTTCTCACGATAAAGTTTTATATATTTTAAATTTAATTTTATTTTGAAATGTCTCCCTTTCAAGAAAAAATGCACTCCTTTTTCATTTTTGCATCTATTAATCCAACTAAGGATTGACTGAGTGCGAAAGTTCGGGGAAGATTAATTAAATATCTTGTTACAGATTATTTTTATATTTATTATTAAAATTATTTCTTTACAGATTATTTACAGAGGTTACAGATTTTTTTAAAGCACTCAGTTTGTTAATCAATAACAAAGTATACAATAAATATAAATTAAGATCTTATGCTTTGCCAAACGGCAATATTCTGAGAATCCGCTGTGTGCGAGAATTCTGGAAAGCAAATTATGTACCTTACATTTTGCCCAGTAGCAAGACTTGCCAAGAGCTGTTTTTAATACATTCCTACACTCGTCTTTCGCTTTTCGGGAAGTGATGTGTTGGCAGATTTTAATTTGCCAAAATAGTATTTTATATCAAAATTGAAGTTCATATACTTTCTTTGAAATATTTAAAAAGAATGTCGTTTCTTAAGTATTGTACGGAAATTTACAAGCCAACATTTCTGCTCATAAACTCTGAAGTGTTTATTTTCTGCATTTTTGCATTAATTTTACAATAATAATTTACGTTGACCTTTTTGAAAATACTTATCATTCAGTTTCTTCACTCATTTGTTTGGGTTAAACTATATTAAGAGCTACAAGGAAAGCTTTAATGGAAGGCCTACTAAACGCAAAAGGCTGTATTTACGTTGAAAATAAGGAAAATCACGAAGATGCCACAAGTATAAGAGAATGAAACTGAAAAAATTATTTCGAATTTTAAAAATATTTTTTTAGCTTTTTGTATTTAAATTTCTTAAAATTAAACTATTTTACAAGGCTAAATTTCATTTTCAAAACATTCATTGAGAACACTCGATACTAGAGTAATCATCCTCATATGCATTGAGAAATGCAACAATTTTTATGCTCTAAATAGTCGCTTAAATAAACTATATTTCGTTAGATTATATAACAGATGCATAATAAAGGTCTGCTGTTAGTTGAGGTGTCTCTCGTTAAAAGCACCTTAAATACTTGCTTTTCATTTTTTTCGAGGGCAAAAAAGTTTTTTTGTTTTGTTTTGTTTTCGCTGCAGTGATACTTAATCCTTTGAATCCTTTTATAAATGCGTCACCAACAAAGTTTCATTCTACTCCCAGCGCTGACAGTGCAAAATATGGCTTCAGTGGTATGATAAATATGGTGACAGAGCAAAATACGATTATGGTAATTTATTTTTGCTACATCTATAAGAATTTATCAGTTAATGTTATAGCTTCCTTTTCGAGAGTGTACAGTCAACTACATTTCCCTGGCGAATCCAGTTAGAGTTGCAGTGGATTCAGGCGACCAATTTATTGAAAAACTGATTAAGCGTTTACGATAAAAGATTGAAATTATTGGAAATACAGCCAATACGCAAAAAAAGAAAATGACTTTCGCTCATTTAGAAGTACGTAATATTATAAAAAATTAATTGCTAAACCAATGTCGATAAGAAATCGAAAATATACAAATTCACTAAACTTGACGATGCAGTGTTGTTTCGATAGTTTCACTAAATTTTAATTTTTAACAGAAAGGTCGCCTGATGATCAAATTTGTCAACAAGTTCGGCGTTGGCTATTAAAAGTTTCGTTTTTAAGATTTCGTTTTCCCCTATAATTCGTTTTCCCTATCTATAAAATATTAGCAACTAATTTTCCTACTGTTATGTATTTCTAAATGAGTAGATTTATACACATTTTTTTAGAAAAATTGAGTGTTCAAGGTAGGTGACCTTTACTACAAGAATTGGCGCCTGAGCAAGTGAGTTAGTACATACAGGAGGGAGGTGGGCGATAGGTACGTGTAAGATGGAGGACAGAAACTTCGAACGATGTGTGGTAAGTCGCTGCACGGCAAGGATCACGCGAATTAAATGAATCATCTTTAAATATCTATTTTTCGTTAATTTTTATTCAGAAAAGTTCATGAACTATACTTCTCATTTAATTACTAATACAGATCAATTGCATTTATTTGAATCTATTTCGTAAATACGAAAGTTATGTAGCCTTATCGATATGTAAATCTTCACTGTCATCCCAAATATGCCAAATTGGGAGAGTTTATGTGCGAAGAAATCCCATAGAGAACCTGGATTGTCTCGTGACCTGAATAAGCATGGAGATGGACTGATAACGATATGGGTCACAATATCTTGAAAAATCTCTGGAAATACTGAATTGTTCTTGATAGTCACAACTCTGTCAACGATAACGATTACCATATACCGAATAGTTCAAATTTTGTATCCTGAAAGATATGCTGATGACCACAGCGACAATCCACTAGCCCACACTGCAAAACTATTGATAGTGAGTTGTGATGAACAAGAAATTGATCTTTCACATTTTGTTCAATCAGTGCCTTGGTCTTAAAAGAGTAAACCTATTTAGGTCATACTTAAGAGCCAGAGAATTGGAAAACATTTCCCATTTCCATTACGAAATTGGAAAACATTTTCCTCTTCTACCATAGTGAAGCGAAACAGCTGAGAAATGATTAAAAATGCCTGTAATGATCATATAAAACTTAACTGGGTCATGTCCAAGAGAAATTTCCGCAATTTTGATCTCCACAAGAAAGCCTACACCCTATTAACAAAGTATTATATTCCAGAGGCAGGTGTTTCGTTTCACTGTTCAAACCTCCGTGGATAATTATTAAAACGGAAGCCACTGGGCGGTATGAAACCGATATTCCGGTGTTTAACAGTGATAGCTACTGAGGAAAGGGAAAAGCAAAATATCTCACCAAGCATTAAAAAGCATTTTATTAGCACACATATTTTACTTACCTGTTATTACAATACCATATGCCAACAATCGTACTGTAAGAGGCTCTTTTAGGCATACTCATTGGGCTCAGCCATTCCAAAGAAATATTCTAAAATGTGTCTGTATTCTGATGAAACTGTTTCGAGGTTATAAATTGCATTCATTTTCTAAACTAAGAATTACCTACGAAAAATATAGTCCGCATCATTCCTACCCACATGCAGTCATGATAATTACGAAAGAAGAAAGAATTTTTTTTTTACATTTTAAAAACCACAGCATGAACTGTAATCCGATATATTCACGAACTATAAAAAGAATACTTAGTTCAACAATGATCACATGCTTCAGTTAACTATATTTTCATTAAATGAATATGATAAGAACTTACCTTTATCTGCTGCCTTTTGAAGTATTTTTGAGGTTTAAAAAGGCAACAATAAAAAAGAAAAGCCATAAGATCTAATTTAGGCAGCCTATATCAAGAGAAGGAATTACTTTTCAAGGGAGACTTGCTTACAATTGCTTATGAAGAAAGTCATGGGCACCACCGAAGTCGCCATTTCTATCCTTTAAAAAACCAATCCGAGAAGGAAACTGTAGTCAATAGTTTTAGAACGACAGGTGAATTGGACAAAGTTAAGAAATACTAATAATTATTTATTTCAAGACTATCCCATCCAAAAACTGTTTACCGCATTCAGTGTTTTTGCATTACATAAGCTAATCAAGAGCTTATACAGAAAACTTATTCATCTCATAAACTCTGGCAAAATGAATCTTCTGTTCCATTTTTGCTTTTGCATTTGCTATTGCTACAGTCTGTGAAACATAGAAAAAATATCAAACAATTCATAAATTACTTTATTATTCTCACTATTTTTGTTCTTATAATTTAAATCATTTAAACGTTAGCAGAAGTACTTCTCAGTAATTTAAAAAATACAAATGTATGGTAGAGTAAGTTTGTTAGTAAAGCAGGCCACGGCTATTTACCTTAAGAAAAAATGCCTTTACAGATGACTTTCCGAGGGAAAAAAATCATGAAATTATTACACAACCAGCGTTCATCAGAATTTGAATTAGGTTAATATAGCAGTTTTCAGCGATGTTAAAGACTCATCTTGACTTGGGAGACGCTACCAGAGTCTCGACTATAGTTTTGATAAAATAGGATCCAACACATCAGCTTACATGACTAAAACGTTACGGATATAGAAGATATTATCATATACCCACAAATAATGAGAGGAAAAAGTAATCGGAAAAAAGACAGTAACTGAAGGTTCATTACGCTAGCCAACAACGCGCAGAGTCAGTGCAAACTACGCAGTTTTATTCTAAGAATGTCGTCGAGCTCGTTCATTTATATGCGTTACATTAGAAAGTTTATTTACCAGTTTACTGCATTTCCTATATTTAAAACAGTTTACTTCATAAAAAACAGTTTACTGCATTTCCTAAATTACGTCCAGAACGCTGGTCCGGTTTCGGTCGGTCTTGGTGAACCAGAACAAAATGCTGAGGTTTATGTATAAATTCTTAGGATCCTTAAAAAACTAAAGAGAACATCTTTCACTTAAAATTCTACGCAGGTATTAGAAATTCTTTCGTAAGGAAACAAAGAAGTTTCATGCCTAGAAGATGCGTACATATGTTTATAAAGATATAAAACTAACCTGCATAAATTAGTCATAACGAGGAATTTGCATTGGTAGCTTACCGTAATGTTCCCATTTTTATACCGGTAGCACAGGAGTCGAAGATGGACAAAACATACAACGACACATCTACTTCTTATAAATTTTACAGAAATTACTTATGGTGCATTCCACTGTCAGTCCCTGAACGATAAATCTGATTCTTATTAAACGTTTTAAATACGATCGATAAAAAAACCTCAGTCTGGTGAAGTGATTAATAGTTTTTCTCGCTTCACTAAACCAGTTCTTCTGGTTGGTAAAAAACATGCATTTCCGTACTACTTTATCGATCTACATAATTTAGTCTCTGAAAAAGCTGCAGGTAAATATTTTAAAATACGTTTGCTCAATATTGCATAATTATTAGTTTAAACAGTAAAGGACAAAAAGTATTATTACTTTACATAAAGAACCAGCAACAGATTCACAGTTCCTTAATAACTTTCCTTCACAGTATTTAAAAGAAATAAGACGGGCGTATTTTTAAAATGTGTTTCATTACTCACATCAACACATCCCATAACCCAAATTTTTAAATTTTGTAAATACTGATATGGAAAGATATATGATAACAATTTCAAATGACAAATTTTTAAGACGAACCTGCAGTTAATGAATTTCATGAATATCAGTTGAATGGATGAGTTTGCTCATTGCTCAACACTTGATTAGCTTCGAATTCTCTTTTCGGGTCAAAGGAACCACCTCTAATGGTTTTTTGTGACATGCCTAACGAATCTCAAGTCATCAATTAATCAACCAATAGACTGGAAAGCTGATAAAAGAATCAGTGGATCGTTTGCAGTTTTATCCAGTTTGTTCTTAAAAGGTGACTACAGTCTTTGTTTTCCTTAAATACTGATTCCAGGCATGTATTTCCAAATAAAAAATTTTCTTCGTTAGTACGTGTACAGAAATTTGTGAACAGTTTTAACAAAAAGGATTCTATAAAAATAAAATCTAAAATTTTAAGTGGTACTCACAGAGCAAGAATTCTTGTTAGCAGAGTAATTATTATGATTTAATCTGTTAAAAACAAAAAGCTTCAGATTGTAAATCGACTCACCAGTGTCAAACTGTTAAAGACTAGTGAACACTGGTAGTTCATGCTAGATTCATTTGGTTTGGTTCAGTCGATTACGGCAAAGCAAGCAAGGGCTATCTGCCTAAGGTAAGGGATGCCTTCCTGGAAGGCTTTCTAAGGGAAACTGGTTCATATACACGTTACACATAAAGGAAACCACGAAACACGCCCATGCAGCCGACTCGATTCGCCTGGAATCGAACTATAAATGTCTAGTTATTTTACCGCTCGGCCACTGATGGGCCCATCCTGAGTTCGAAGCCAGGTAAACGGGCTGTCTGCCTAGTTGGATTTCGTGGTTTTTCTCTTGAGTAACGTAAATACAAGATGGTTTCTTTTATAAAGGTCCTTCACGAAGATATCCCTTCATCTTAGGCGAATAACTTTTTTGTGATTTGCCATGTTCAAATAACCATAGCCAAACTTCTAATCAGTTGTTTACAACAATTTTCAATTCGTGGTACACTAAATTAAGCATCCGTGATCTTGCAAGATCTGACTTTAAATAATAATAACAATTAGAGTAATAATAATAATTAAATTTCGTTTAACAAAAATAACTGATATATTGCGCAGAATATATCAAATCATGCTTTTAAGACTGAAAGATTAGCATCCAAATCGTGTTTAAAATGCATTCAAATTTTCCTGTTTAGATTTCCCTATAACCATTGTAGCAAAAGCTGATTCGCACAAGTAGAACGTTGGAAAAGGAAGCAAAGTTTTCATTGCACTGTTTTCGCTCTTGGAATAATTGATATCACAAAAATAAATTTAAAGAGACAAACTGAGGAGTCTAGAAATTTTGTTTTTAAATTAGAGCCGTATTAAATAATAAACAGCTTCGCGACACTGACGATATGAACGACAACTCTGTCTCCGCAATAAAAGATTTTTCATTCAGCGAAGCTCTACATTTAATTGGATTAGAAACCTCAACTTAGAAAATGAAGGTGTTGTGAAAGGAATGATCAATGATAGCTCAAGCAGTGATTCGTAAACCAACAGTATTCGATAGAAACTAGGCTTGCACTTCTGTAATACCATAGGTGACTAAGGTAAGTACTGCTATACTTAGCTAACTGTTAAGCTTCCGCTCTAATTTTGAATTCCTAGAGAGAATATCCAGAGGGGATCCAAGGGTCACCTACTCCTCTTGTCCAACCACGAACCTCTCGAGATAATTTCGGATCATCGTATATTTTGAGTGACCCTTGATAAACAGTTGATAGTTGACGGGAGACGGAGACACTACCATTCTAACAAAAAGTTAAGTGGTATTGTCTCGCGTCCCTGCATATCTAACATTAAAAGATACAGCAAGACATTATACGCTTACAGTATCCATGCCTTTTCTGGGATTCGAACTCGGGGCTTTTATACAGTAGTCAACGTCATTAATCCATATCCCGTCTGGGCGGCTCGTACACCATCAACACTATGGCGTTCCGCGCGTTTCCCACTTCAGGCTTCCTATACGTGTCACCAAAAATCAAGCCAATTGGGGGGGGGCAGGTTTTCTCTTCCCTTCTGCAAGTGTTCGGATGACAAATAAAGCATATTATCGTTTCAACCTTTCTTTCTATTTTTGTCTGTTCGCTATAATTCTGGGAAGACGTTTGGGGAGGGAAAAGCAGCACTCAAAGGAAGAGGCTGAGGCTGTACGAAATAATGCCTGCTTTACCACATGTTAACATTCCACAAAAAGTTTTCATGTTTACTGCATTAGGTACAATGGCATGAATGTTATATCTAAACAACATGTCCGAATACGGAACAAGAGTCTGAACACGAAATTTAAAAGGCGGATCATCATTGTGACATCACTTACACTAACATTGAAATCCTATGGTATTTTCGGTTTAAAATGAAACTTGAATAGAAAGACTGAAATAGGAATTCCTCTTACCTATCCACAGTAAAAGGGGGTGAAATAGGTCTATTTTCATTAAAGGTCTCACCCAGGAAAGCCTGAAATGAAACACAATTTTACGTTCGATGAAGTTCAACGCGAAATGGATACTTGTAAAAGAACTGTGCACACATTAGTGCATGAATATTCATTTACGCATTCCGACAATTAAAGTATTCATTCTTCCTATATGCGTCCTGCATGACCCAAATAGTAAATCGCACTGATTTTCTTAGAAACACATCAACAAACACGGGAAAATTTTGCTTGTTAGAAACTAGGTCTATATCATAAACAACGAATCTCATCTAAGCGAAATTATCAAGGGTTTTGATGACTTTGGCTTTCTGTGATACCAAGGGAGCTTTAGAAAAGTTATACTGATTTAATTATATATTCTCAGAAATACTGCTCAGATTCAGAGATGACTCTCTTAGAAAGGTAGTCGGCAGGATTTCCTGTATTTGAATCAGAGCAGCGGAGACGGTCGGGGGCAACTGATAACAAAATAGCTGGTTAAAATAACTGTAGCTAGACTAGTATTCCATGGTACAAAATTTTGTGCATATATTTACTAGACTGAGGGGAAAACGCCAGGAAAATATAAAGATACACGTCAGGATTTGCTAAATTTAACATTCAGTTATAACAGACAGCATTAAGTGGCTACATTAAATTAACATCTTTTTTACCTAAGTGTTTCCCAGAAATTAAAATACTTAATCTCTTTTCGTTACCTAGTATTCAATGCACGAATTCACAATAATTTAAAATCTTCGTTTAATTATAGAGCATTCTAGTGATTTAAGTGATTAACCATACGGACAAAATACGACAACGGTAAACAACAGCATATTATAAGTTAGGCAGGGACGGTACATTATAGGTTAGGTACGCTCCTTTTTACAGTCAGCAGTAATCAAATTAAGTTTCTCACAAAAGCGTTACAGAAAGGGATATCTGTTCCCCTCGTCACAAAGGTTGTCAGGAGAGCCAATTCAGGATATTTTGTGAAAACTTTTCATCATTAAAAAAAGCCTTAAAACTCAATGCGACAATCGAAACGTTGATCTGAAAATATAAAAGCAGAGAACTCGATCAATAAAATTGCTCATTGGTCTGTTACAATGATTTTGATAATGCGAGTGAAATTATCTATTGGATTTATCTTAAAATACGTACATTTTAGAAAAAGTATTATCAGAGTTTTGCGCTCTTTCTTATTTTCTTTTATAATGATTAATAATTTCTCCTCCTTCAACTTATAAGGTGTTTTCTTTCTCCTTCTAGCATGCTTTCATGGTGTAACGGTAGCACGTATTCGAGAGTCTAGTGTGAATCCCGGCGAGGGCATTGCGCATTTTTCACATCTCCTTCTTGAAATTAGGTTTTTGATTTAGGAACTGAAGTCATTAGGTTACTTTGAGGCAGTAACCCAAAGAAAAACTTTTATAACCACTCATTTTTGAATCTAATCTCAGATGGGTACTTACGTATTATGACGACTACCTAGATATCTCGCCAAATCCGGCGACCTTTGTATGTTATACAGGTTAAGCCTAACATTGGTTATAAGCGGGATTTGAACGTGAGCCCTTCGGCGCGGCAGTCGGCGACGCTAACCACTATACCGGTTGGGCGGCAATAAATAAGGTTAACCCTAATATAGATTATAGAGGGCGCTGAAATTATGAGTATTATCTCGCACTAGTCCCGCATTTGCTATTACCACAGACTTTTTTTTGCTACACTTACGCGGATTATTACGTTTAGGTGAAACACATGAAACTTTTTGCGATTATTTTTTCCGAATGGATATCAACATTTTTCAACTTCCTTCAAATGAGGAAGATTTTCTTTTAACCAGTTTTAAGTAAGTTAACTATATTGTGCTGCCATCTGTTATTTAAAGTTAACACTAAATGCCTCTCAACTTTTTAAAAATTTGTACGCATATTATGTATCAAAAATATAATTTATTTATGTAACTTTCACTGAAGCTTATTCAGAAGTAAGTTTAGTAATTGTTAATTATCATTTACAGTAGTAAAAATAAAAATGATTAATTTTTTCTATTCGTATTTGGTATATCATTATATATATATATATATTCGGGATTTTAGTATTTTAAATTTTTGTTCTTTTATAATTGGGGCTTTCATTTTTAAAAGAATTTAAATTAATTTGCTTTGATGAAGTTCTTTTATTTAATTTATAAACATAAACTAAAAAATGCCAATGAAGAATTTTATCTCCAAATGTCGCCAAGGTAGTCGTCATAGTACGTAAGTACCCTCAGATGTTTTTTCTATTCAATACACAGCTTTGGACATAATTACGAATCGACAACTATACGAAATGAATACATTGCCGTACGAACGTATATTCGTACTGTTACAAATTCAAGCGTCTAGTGATCTCAATTAATCATTAATCATTATAAAAATAGACAGCTTACTCTTCAGGACTACTGTCGAGAAGTCCAATGGCTTTTAGCAGCTTGTCTGGCAAACTAGGAAATACTTTGGCATTATCAGTATCTTCGCCAGATATGCTTTCCGATATTGATGGACTGAAGAGTTCACCTCGATAATGTGCCACGCGGTCTCCAACATCCATTGTCAGAGCTTTACTGCGTTTTAAAAGCCCGCGTCTCTGAAACAGAAAACAAACTTAATGAGCTGAAGATTTGTTACTGAGGCCATATTATGAAATGATATGCAGCTTAGTAGTTAAGGATAAACTTACATGACAAAATTTAATATCGAGATACGAAACACTATTTCCGTAAAAAACACAGCTCATTACCACGAAGAAAGAAGAATAACCTTGTTTTTCACGGCGTTTCACTACATTCTACTTTACTTCGCTATTCTACTACTATTTACTTCGCTAAGCAAAGATTGTACTGTTAACATTTTTAATTTTATTCTGCAACTATTTCATCCCTTTTAACGTATTTTGCGCAAAAACTTAACGTGGTCAAGAGACCAACTGGAATTCTTCCATCACACCACGTGATCATAAGAACTGCCATTCGCCCTTCCTTACGGCTAGCGTTTTCTTTATCTTTACTTATTACATGTTAATAATACACTAGTTATTTTTCGTCCTCATGGCGTGATACATAAAAATGTATCTCTATTTTTCAAACATAAGCTGTTGGCCTATGGTACTGCAAACTTTAAAGTACTGGTTAACACTCACAAAAGTAGCATACGAGAAGAAAATGTTACGATCTACGATCTAATAACCTTTTCTCAACCTAGGATTCTTTTTCTTTCAAAATTTTTCAGTTGTTTATAATGTTTCATGAACGTTGGATTACGTAAAATATTACACAAATACTTCATAAACGTGGGATAGGGTAAATTATGTTAGATTATATTCGGTTACTATCAATCCGTAAAAATCTATCATCGTTATCTTTCTGGATATGATTAGCTCATATTCACGTTTTACACTTCTGGATAATTGCTAAGGATCGACAAAATTCACCCATAGCAATCACAGAATAAAAGGAAGCAAAACATGGGAAATTAGAATAAATGTGGGATACATTTAGAAGGAGTGCAGATATGGAAATTTACCTTTCCTCTTCTGTTCATCACGTGATAGTGTTGGTAAAAGCTTTAAAGTATTTGATGCGGATGGGCAGCTATAGTACCAAGTGAAAGTTTCAAGGATCTAAAGATACACTTGACGATCTTCAATGTTTCGGTATGTCTTCTTGACATCACTTATGTGATTTTACAAGTATAACTGAAAAGGCAGGAACAGAACGAAAAATAACAGATGTTGCCAGGGAGTGCAAGATCGCACACAGCGTTGTTCAACGGCTGCGGAAAGCACTTATTTTAACTGAAACGTGTAGCTAGTCTCACAGGGATGGTCGTGTTACATGAACGACGCTTACAGGAGGCAAGTATATTGTTCTATCGGCAAAAAGAACATACACAGCTCAGCAGGTGGCAGATGAGTTTCTTGCTACAACAGGACAACAGATCTCCCGAAAAACTGCAGCCAGACATTTAGGAGAAGAAACACTTTACGTCGGAGACCTGTTGTGTGTGTCCTATTGTCTAGACAGCATAGTACCACCAGTTTACAGTGGTGTCGTGAGCATCGCATTTAAACTGAATAGGTCTAGGCTTTCGTACTATTCTCAGATGGGAGTAGGTTCAATCTGTAATCAAACTATAGACGCCAACTGAGCTAACATGAGAGTGGTATTGCTTATTGCCCAGAAAATATCCAGGAAAGGGACTGATATCCAAGATGCACTATCACGGTACGGGCCGGCAGCATGATCAGTGACCGCACGCCCTTTACATGTGGTTATAGATGGACGTATGATCGGAAAATGACACATATTGATGAAGTTTTGCTGCCTCATATTCGCTTTTTCGTGATATGTTTGGCTATTAATTTCTTTTCATGAACTACAGTGCATCATGATACCGAACTTTCGCTGTTCACGACTGTCTGCATAACGCCTTACATAGCCAGCACATTCTCCAGATCTAAATCACATTGAACACGTGTTTGGAATGCTCTGGGGAAGTGAGTGACTTGCTGGCCGAAAATATTCTTCAGCGAACAAGACAACCCTGCCCATGCACTGACAAAGAAGTGGGATTAATTACCTCAACAACCTTGCTGGAATATGTTCTGCAAAGTATGAACGACATGCAGAAAGTAGCATCGCAATCCAAGGTGAACATATCGCATATTGACACCTTTCTCAAAAGTATCTGTTGTTGTTGAATATGCAATTTTCCACTTCTCCGCAAACAGCATCAAAGGAAAACTTTTTTACTTTTGGATGCTTCAAAACTTTCTTTATTTTCCTGAACGATAAATGTTCTTTATTCTAATATCCCAACAGTGTGGCAACACTACTTTATCCTGATTAACCTCGAACTCCGCTTAATGTTATACTGCATTGAAATCTGAGATCCATCTTAGCAAATGTCCTGCAGTGTATTTGCGCTTCTTGTTCAGTTTGTTCTTAATGACCCCTACAAACCATACAGTACGAGTAACGCCTTCATCACAGTCCACTGCAAAATGTGTGTTAGATTGCTATATGGATTTTTTCAGATAGAAAATTCGTTTTTTTTCAATCATTATCCTTCAGTGGAGGTTTATTATGATAAAATGTTAACTCCAAGATATTATTTTGATATCAAGCAGAATTATTTTCTGCCATATGGGTCCATTTTTTGGCCGAATCTAAAACATTTTGCCATCATAAACTCACTTAGGAAACCTTTCTCCACTTCCCGGGACCACTTACAAAACTTTCCCACAATAAAATATTATTATTATTTTGTTGTAGTCATTAAAAAGAAAGCTTGAAAATTAAAACGAATGTGGGTTTCATAACTGTAAATATATTTTTAAATTTTTAAACAAACAAATGTGTCTCAGACAGGCTTTAGAAGTAGAATCGATAATCTGAAGAGGGACATGAATGCTAAAAGTAAAAAAAAATGGGTTTAATTCTTATGGATATCGTCTGGCTTTATACATGTGCCACTTGATAGACACACAAAAGAGAAAGGAATTATTTAAAGCTTTAAAGAGCTTAGTTTCAATGAAGTACATTTGGAAGAGGAAAGCTAAGGAGTGTCTCGTCTTTTGCTAAAGAAGCAGTTTTGGATTTCTTCTTTTCTTCACACTGCCGATTCAATCAATCTTCCTCTTAAGCTGATGTTCTTTTTACAAAAGACAGGCGTACCATTTGAAGAATACTTCGTTTGAACGCAGTTTTATGGTTAAGCTTTTTAAAAAAGCATTGCTGGCTGAGATGAGTTTTAACGTATTTTGAATGTCTTAGCTTTAAAAAACAATTAATGAAATTAACGAATATTGGTTTGCATACATATTATTTGTATTAAAACTGAAAGATAAATATCTTACATTTTGCCGAATGGCAACAACCCTATGCGTGGAGATAAAAATGCTTTATTTCGAACCCACTCGTATTGCCACTGCTGAGTTTTTAACACTTTGATTACTAACGCAACATATATGTCTCACTAAAAGTTTAAAAATTACTGCTGGCTTAAAAAGTACTTAGAATCTCCTGAATGTTGGGAATCATCTTCCAATAAAGTTTATCAGAATAATAGGAAAGCTTATAGTAAGTCGATCCCTACATGTGGAACATATGTATCCCACTATTAACTACAGCTGGCATATGTGTCTCCGAGCCTTTGACTTGAAAACCGCTTGTCGAAAAAAAAATCCCAAATGCTAAATTCACCTTATTTATGAACGTGCACATTCTCGGGTGGAGGATAATGTGTATTCAAAACTTGTGGCTCCAGGTACCGTGGTTTTCCCACAATGCGAAGAATATACATACATACAGATATTTCATTACTTAATACGAGGCAGAAAACGCACCTACATCGAATTCATTATTATAAATTTCTATTAATCTTTTAAGGTTGCAACCCTAGATTGAATACATTGTTATTGCTAACTGTAAGATATATAAAATAAACTATGGAAAACAATTTCAACTATAACTTCAATACTTGGTGCTATACGAACACAAGACTTTTATATTTCATTGAAGTTTTGAAATATGTAGTTAGAAGGAAGTAATAAAACGAAACAACGCAGTAAAAAAGAAAAATTTCTCCAAAAACTAAACGATGCAGATGATTTGCATCACAATAGTTGATTAAGCATAGTCTCGCTAAAAAACACATACCAAATAAAGGAAAATCGAAATTTTCCTTGTTCCTTTTCTTCATAAAATTAAAATTGGCTAGCTACTATTTTGAAGAAGATATAAGTAACCACTCCAAACACGTCCATTATAAATTTTCATTGTTTATGCTCGGATTTATTGATGACTTTATTTAAGTATGGCAAAGTATACGATGATTCTGTGTCATATATTTTCAGACTCGATTAACCTACAAGATATTTTACACTTGATCGCTGTGTGTGAGATATAGTTTCGTTAACGGCAATGACCAATTTTTAGTAGATTTCTGTAAGTAGAATTCTGGAAAATGAAGTATGGATACTTTAATGTCGAAAATAATGCATTAGTTTAGGAATCCATGCTAAGAATTATACAACAGTGATGACGACACGGGTCCAGTTTATATTATTCAAAAGAACAGGATGCAGAATCATTATCTAGTAAGGATGAATTCCACGCGGATGATAAATTGCATTAAATAGCATATACGTTGCTTAGGAAAAAATAATGAACGATCTTAAGGCAAATATTTCCTAGATTACACTGCACATCCCTCTTCCGTAACCCCCGTTCCAAAAAAAAAAACTTTAAATCATACAAAATAATGGCAATAAAAATACATATTTCACCTCGACGTTTATCAATTCTAAAATCATGACATGACTTTAATTGTAGCGCAGTTTGATTACTTACTAGAAGTTACATGGATATTTTCCTATATTTATATGATTTATTACAATTTAAAATTCCAAACAATCAGCACTGAAAATATTATAGTTTATCACTGTCTTGAGGAGGCAAATTCCAAACCTTTTCATGCAAATGCACTTTCAAACTCCTATCAGACATACGGTTAATAGGTTGCTATATTAATGATATGTATGTTCATTCAGAAGTGCCCTAAAGTTGATGGACATGATTACACAAAAAATATGACAATCTACGAGCCAAAAGAAACGAATTACAAGAAAGTTTTAATTTTATCTAATGCTATCTGATTTAATGATAAAATTTTTAATGATGTTTTATATCTAAATTATCGAAAGATTTACCGACATCAGCACTAAACAAAATATGCTTTGCTTATAGTTTTGAGGTTCTGTAAGTATAGAAGGTTTATAACGGTATAATTTTTGGAGGACAGGTTTGAGAGAAAACTTTATTTTCGACATATTTGCCGATTTTTAAAATTTTCAACTTAAAATAAGAATTCCTAAAACTCGATTTCGGAGGGAAGTTTTTTTTTTTTATTTCTAACTCTGCAATTTTCCCTATTAATATGTTTCTACGTATAAAAGAATTGATAGATTCAACGTAAATTTTCTACGTATTTTGATTCATGCATCATAAAAAGTAAAATCATCTCATTGCTTTTATTTACCATTTTTTAGATGCTGTAAATTTATGGAAATTAGTTACCTCAGTTCGAATTTTTTAAGTAGTACTTAAACTGCTCCAAAAATACCCAAATCGGATAGAACGTAAAGGTATCAGTGATTACCATGTGAAATACAGTTTTTAAAGCAAATACGCAAATAAGCACAGTCTGCAAGAAGAAGATAATATTTTTAAATTATAAGGGTAGACAGAAAGAAAAGTTTTGAAGCTGCCTGTTTTCCGATATTACATACGAAAACCTTGTACTGGGTTCTGTAAAGGTTATAACAATAACGTAATTCGAACCTGTAGTTGAGCAGCCACGGCCTTCAATATCTGGTCACAAAGTGGAAATACCTAGTATGTTTTTTCGTGGCCAACGGAGCAGACATCTGTATGATTCTACGGTAAAGATATAATTGAATTTTATATTAAACTTGGGATGAGCCATAAAAGAAACGCTCGAAGTATTGCAGTATGCATACGGTGATGAAATATAGCCATTTTCGTATCTCAGCACAGATGCACTTGGAAGGGGTAACATGCGAGGGACTGACAAGACACGTTATGGCAGAATCATTACGATATTAATATTTGCACACCTATAGGCAGATAGTGAACAGTGACTATTATGGACTTTCACTGAATCTTGAAATATTGAACTTTGATTTTTGAATGACTGAAATTTTTCTGGACTCTTGAACTATTAAACTTCATAATAGGTGTATCTATTGTATGTATCAAAATTTACTCAACGTAGCATATAAATGCAAAGAAGACTAAATAATGTTCACTGTCATGTAAACATGATTGTAAAATAATCACTGTAAAAGCTCTCTGTAAAAATTTCGCAATAAATAATTTCCACTGGGTGAGCTTCTTCCGTTAGGTATCACCTTAGGTCGAAAGCCCTCTCAATGGTGCAAAGTGGAAAGTGACTATTACGGAAACATACTGACACTTATTTGCGTGGTTTGAATTGGTTTATTAAATTATGGCAAAGAATTCGAGGGCTATCCGCGTAAGCGAAGATATGCCTTCGTGGAGAACTTAAGGAAATCTGGCTGGTGGCTCGTATGCACGTTACAGCATGAGGAAAAGCACAAAAAGCCCATGCAGCCAGTCCATTCGGCGGAATTTGACCTCAAACCGAACTACCAGTGTTCAGGGCTTTACCACTTTCTATAATTTTTGTTGTTTAATTTATAAAACACGTCAAAAAGTATAATTCAAAATAAATATGTACGTGCGTTTTTCGAGTTTTAAAAAGAAGGAATGATCTGCTAGCGATGTTGGAAGGGGTGCAAATGCGGCAAAAAAGGTTGAGAACCACTGATTTAAATTTTTTCTAACATGGATCGAAAAATTTTGTAATTTCTCTTGGTAAGAGAATACAAAAATTCCATTGAATCATGGGAAATCTAATAGATAAACAGATGCACTTCTGAATGTAAACAAATCCATTTCTTTCTAATATAATTTAGAAATCCGTAAAATAAATTGTATGGTAAAAAAAACACGATCAATACGTTTAAGAAGTTTTGTAGAGCTTGGAGAAAGATGCATCGTTAGAAATATTATTTTTAGTCCTAAGACCAGTGCACTGAATTTAGAAGCTAAATGAATGTTTGTTAAGTCTACTAAGACGAAGCTGTTAAGAATATTTCAAGAAAATATAATTTTCATCGACAAATAGCTACAAAAAAAAAAACCATTTTTCAGTAAAGGGAATTAAAGGGCCCAATTACAATTACCTAAGACCTATGTTAAAAAAAAACCCTACAGACTTTTGGAATTTAGTCATATTTGCAGATGAATGAAAAGCAATGAAATGAATGAAAAGAAATGCAAATGAAAAGAATGCAACTAAAAAGCAAGTGCCATGACGGGAACCTAATATTAAACGTCAAAGAAAAATGTTACTCCATCAATAAAACATGAAGCGTACCCAGCGGCAGATCGGAAAAGTTTTTGAACATTTAAGTTAATGCGAGATCGAATTCCAGCGCACGGGACGGGTGGACTGTACGGAAGTCGTGGTTTTTCCAATTCGTAATGTGGGTACGAGCCACTTTCTCTTTAAAAGTCCTCCATGAAGGCATTCTTCCCCATAGGGAAATAACCTTTGAATTGTCTGCCTTAACTAATTAACGTAAAACCTAACGAATAAAACATGCTGGAAGTAGTTAAATGCTTCGGAACTATAAGAGTGCGTTGAAAACCTATTTTTTAATTGATGGCAAATTCGTGCATTTAAATACTTTAAATCAAAACTTAGAAAAAGCGCTTTTAAATGGACATATTTTCACATTACGAATATTATAAGGACAGTGATCCTAAGCTAAATGCTCATATTTGCAAACTGTGAGTTTCTGTTCACATGTAATTAAAAAGCTTATCCATAAATCAGACTTCAGTACTTATTAAATATATTCGGGATCATTTTAAATATAGAAATAATAAATTTAAAATTTCCAATAGAAATGAGCTTAGAAAGAAAAACTCATCCCAGAATAGAAAAAATCTCTAATAAGTCTTGTAAAATCCTTGCTTAAAATCTATGTCTAGAAGACTCAGTGAAGTCATAAAAAGAAAAGCAGGCCCTGCACATTATTACCTTTTTAGAGTTTAAAAAAATGTGTGCCCAGTACGTTTTTTCAATCACATTTTCGTTTCTACAGAAAGAAGTACATAATTTAATATTTATTTAACATTATTTTATAATTAATTTTAAGATTTTCGATTTTGTTTGTTCCAAAGTTACGGTACTTATAAAAAAGTACTCTGTTAAAGATATTTAATTATTCATCCAAAAACATTTGAAATTTTGTACCCAGTGCTTTTTGACTTACTGTTACATGCATTATCCCAATACTGTTTCAAAAGTTTACTCTCTGTTCTATGATCGACCTCTTTCTTCCCAATCCTATTCGAAATCTGGTATAGTGAGAGAAAGTATTAACCATACATGTAATGCTAATAAAAATATAAAAGCCCTCTTTTCTGGATGATACAAAATTATTAATTTAGTATAATAGCCAATTTACAGAGATCCACTTTTCAATTACATTGTGCTTACTCCAGTAACGGCAGAGTAACGTACACTATGCTTACTCTAGTCCCATCCAGTCAGTTCATAGCGACTCGGTAAAACAGCTCTCCAAAATATTTTAAGTCTTGCGAACCAACTGTTAAAATTGAATTATAAGTCAATTTATCGCTATTTTACTGATAACGTTTTCTTTCATTCAGGCAGCGAACTGTTCCGAAAACCTTTCAATCTCCCTAATGACTTACATCTATATACAGCATTCCCTTACATCATCTCAACGGCTCTGACGGCTCTGTATCGTACACTTTACTAACTTGAATTTTAAATTAATTCAGAAATTACTACCAATAGTAATTCAAGTGAAACACTGAAGTATTCATAAGGTGAGTCACGATTCAGCTTGTGATATGGAAAGATACTACTGACTTTCATCACAAATCTGTCACCTTATCATAATCTGGGATCACACGAAAAAAAAGTGAAGAGTGTCTCATTTCTCACTGTGCGCAGTTATTCAAATCAATAGCCAAGTCAACAATTAATAGCGAGATCGTTAATGATACTAATTTCATTGGGCACATTGAAATCATTTTTGCTGTTGATTCTAACATGATTATGTCCAACTACATACCACAATTCATAGCGAGGACATACATTATCCAAAATATCATCATAAGAAGATAAACAATTATTTAGGAAAGACTACATTCATACCTCATATTTGTTTGTAGTAGTCAAAATTCGACATTATTACTAAGACTAACATCGTACAAATGCTGCAGCTGTTGATTACTTTATGAATTTTGTTAAGCGAATTTTTACTTTAGAATCATACATGATAAATGGTTCTTTTCTTTAAAAATTTCATATGTATAATTTTTATATGGCAAAATAATTCATTTACTAAATATTTTAGGTCGAAATCTGATATATATTTTAAAACTCAGTTTATATTTCTTGACAATTATGAATACGCATTGTATATAGCAAAACAAAATTATTTGATTCTTTGTTCAACAGAATTTATACCTTCATATAATATATGTATTTAGTTATTTGCTCTGGATTATGAAAAAAGGATTTCTCATTTTCTTGAGGCAAACGAAACGAAATGCATCGAAACCTCTCTAAAATGATCATCCACAATTCTAGACAATTTTGGTCTACTGTTAAAAGGACCAAAATTGCTAAAGAAATATCACTGTCGGAGACGGTCATTACCATTCTTTATGTTCGCAGAAATATTGATCACTTTCAGAGGCAGTCGCATAAAGAAGGTGGCCAACGCTATAGTTCGCGATTACTATAATAATTATATAGCATGTGAAATTTCGCGAATTTAGGGAGTTTTGAGATTTCGAGACTAACAAATTTTCCCACGATTATAAAATTAATTTGCGACGTTTAGGTTTTTCCTTTAATAATTCCCATTACTGCTGCTGAATTATTTTCCCCTTTTAATATGCATATTAATTAAATTAACAATAAAATATTTCATTATAATTTACGCTAAAAATATACTGCGAAATTCGCAATATACTTCTGATACAAATTCTAATAAAATATTGCTTAAGTTCAAGCAATAACTCTGAACTGCGAATCATAGAACTTGAAATTTTAAAGCAGCTTCATAACTAATGTGAAAGAATTTGATATTAAAGAAAGTTTCCTAGACATACATTGCTACGTAAGCCTAGCAAACATTACAAAATATAGCTGCCTCACTAACATAAAACTGCCATCTGGTATGTCTGGTGTGAGTCAGTATCTGTAAATAATTCAGATATGGAAAAGTACTTCCTAGATTTAAAAATATGATATCAGACCAGCAATGAATTAAAATAGAAAGTTTGTGTAGCTATACCATGATTTATTTAAACAACATTAGTAATACAACCAGAAAGTGGCAGGTTCAGTTTAAGTGGAAGTATCAGTTTAAATAATGCAAAATAAACTGTTTATTAATTACTTGCTTCTTATTTGTATTGCTATTTTACACAAGCTAGACATTTTAACTTGTTAGAATAATTCCTAGGCCACGAGATTTTCCAAAACGTTTAGCTTTTTCAGTAATTTTTAGTGTTTATTCCAAGCCCAAAAATTTTCGCGAATTTTCCCGTTTTTGCCTCTGCGAACTTAGCAGAACTTTAGGAGAAAAATCTTCCAAAAATATTACACAGAAAAATGATTACTAATTCCAAGAACATAAATAAACATAGTCTCCGTAACACTACCACCTTCACAGAAGATAAAATGTCATCTGGAGCCGCTGGTGGTCGATTTAGAGAGGATTCAATGTATTTCTAACACTTATCAAGTTGAAATCACACCAAATGATAATAATAAATAGATAATTAAATTTATTAAAAACTTATTTCTTTCTCTCGGCCTACTTTATAAGCTAAATATTGTTAGCGAAGCTATAATATAAAAATAGGTACTATACCAAATATCTAACACACAAATATTTTTTCGGAACTCGTCCTTTCTACAGCTTCTAGTTGCTCTACATTTCGGAGATAAGACAGCAACTAGATGCCGCGAAATAGACGGAATGATTTAACACACGTACCTAATAATGCCAAACAAATAAAAGGCTGCTGGCAGCTCGCCCGCAGTTTAATGCGAAACCCCAGACTCGAAGGTGATATCCATTATGCAATGAAATTGGCTTCATCCGTTTCCTTGAATATCCTTAGTTTATAAACTTTTCTGTGTCGCTCCGCACAACATTGGTATAGTTGAGTACACTGACACGAGAGACGCTTTATGAGATATTTTATGGGTTGTTCCTATAAAACTGAACAGGTTAAAAATACTGCAGCTGTATTAAACAATAAAATTTAACCCATTCTATGTTGCAGAAACTGTAAATACTAAAATTAATGGCATTTTTGCACTGATTTCGCATCTGGTCAATAAACTTTCCTATTCACATTGTTGCTGTGAAACCAACATTTTATACTGCACACACATACATACAACACACACATGAAGGGGGAGGGGGAAAGAAAAAGAATAACAACGCCCGTAGTGAATTGTTCAAGATGACGCGAAAGCAAATAGTTAGTGTTCCTGAGACTGAAACATCAGAATCCAATATCACATTATAAGGTATCTTCTCCCTCCTTTCTGCATGCCTTCGCTTAGCACACTCGGCGGGTATTCGAGAGGTCCAGGTTCGAGTCTAGGCGAGGGCACTGCCCATTTTTTATGTCTCCTGCTTCCAAAAAATCCTAATATCTCTACAAAATCTCTAAAGCAACCGCCTTTACAGATGGACGAAATCACATGGAATACACTTTGTAAGAAAAAAAGTTTTATAAATAAGAAGAAAGGGTTTACTGAATTTTTATTAAGAAAAATTTTCCTTTCCTCTTCATTGGGTTCGTAACCGTGATTCAACAAAATTATTTTGAAGGGTACAAATGACAAGCTCACTTTCTAGACACACATGCATTCCAGATACATTTAAATTCTTGCTGATAATCTCTTTTGTAAAACAGAATGTTCTAATAAAACATTTCGCTTTGTTTTTGCCATCCTACTCATACGAAAAGGAACAGTATTTTGTTTAGCCAAACTGCAGTCCGAAGAGTACAACTATTACTTGTTAGTCTTCACCGACATGCCAGGAATACATCTCGTAATTTTAACAGTTTGGAAAAAGTTCCACATTCCTATGATTTACATGCAAGGCCGAATTAAGGCGAGATATAAAAATGGCTGCCCGGCACGCTAGGCTTAATAGGGCTCCAAACATGCTAAAAATTAATTTGAACGAATGTTTCACCGAATAATAAAGTTAAGTAGTAAGTAGAAGACATGGCGTTAGTTCGCTACGCTGCCACTATTTTGCGAAGCCATCTCTTAGTGAGGGTGGTACTTGCGCCATTGGTGCCTTTGTGACCTTTATGGAGGTAAGCCATTTTAGGAGTCATACCAAGGTTTGCGTCAGACAAGACTACGTCAAACCCTGTACTGACCAAGCGACTGTACTGACTGGTGGTGCCCTCGCCATAAACAGGGATAGCTTTAACCCATCTAATCAAGCAGTCGATATCCTGTGATTATCAACACGGGGGCTTGTCATTAACTGTCTGGCTACACTTAGTGGGGCATCTCTTAAAAAGGATGGTAACTATACCCCGCTGCTGTATCCTTGAAGACACCAACCAAATCATTCTCAAGGTTTGAATCAAAACCTGCGACGTAAAAACAAAATACTCTATCACCACAGCTATACTATAAAGCACTAGATACGCTTTTACGCTGTGTACATATGCAGCATAAGCATATGGTGTTTACAAATGCATCTCATTCTTTTCTTTAATCTGCATAATACAGAAAACTTACATTACATAATACCAAAAAAATATCTGAATATTTTCATATTTTAACGGTCACACAAAAGGGTTTGTTCAGGTTTTTACAAGTTCTCTACGAGCTCGCAATCTACCAGGCTGCTGGTACACTCACCCTTACTAACCTCCTTTTTTTTTCTTTTTACTTTTATTATTAAATATCATTTTCTTCGCACTTACGCCATGTACAATGCAACAAAAAAACTGCAAAAATTCTAAAAGCAGTATACGTTTAGCTTTCCCGGTGCAACGTTAAGTGTTGGCACACATTTTTTTCCCCAGTCTTTTCAGTTCATCATATCAATGTTCAGTTTTCTTGCTAAAATGTTTTTACCATTTTTTTTTGTATTTTTATTATTAACGTTTTCCGTGTGTATTTTATTTATTAAATATCACGTGTTGAAGCTTACGCCATATAAAATTCGATTCAACTTCAAAATCAGAAAATAACCAATTCGAAATTCAAAATCCGTGCTTCCAGGTGCCTATGTTCGAGCGAAGGATTACGTAATTTAAAGTTTGATGGTTCTAAGTACCGCTGTTTCTTCACAATGTGAGAAACATGCGTACATTCATGCGCAGGTCTTCATTATTTAATTTCTTTAAATACAATACAGAGGGATAATAGTATTTAGTAGTAATAGCTTTAAAAGTGATACTCCGTTTACAGTGATTCAACGCAAAATGCCGTTTCGACACTAATACAGCATTCGAGACCAACGTCCCTTTTGAGCTGAAAAAAAGGAGAGAAGTCTATGTACATAGAAGTACGTACTACGAAGCATCATACAAAATTATTTCTGTAACTGAATACAGCAAAACACTCGAGTGCTTTCTATATAAGGAGAGGGATACTTTTTTGGGGGGGAAGTTGTATTGTTATTAGGTTTGTCGTAATAAGAAACATAAAAATTACGCAGGATCTCGCCAGGATACGAATAACTGACCTTCCGATTACCAGCCGAATGTGCTTTCCAATTATAGTATGCGATAAGGGGGAAGAAAAGCTTACAAAGTGAAATTCATACATAAATTTCATTATACGATGCCCCAATACCTTAGCCTGAATTTTAGGTAGTTTAATGAGCAACACCATTTAAATAACTCATCATTCTTAAAGTGGATCTCAAGAGTATATACACCAAACACTGGACTTCAGAAATAAGACAAAAATGACCTAAACAGAAAGTTCTACATTACAAAGTTCGAGATCCGGACTCGTCGGGACTTCGGAAAATCTGGATTTCTAATAACCACTTTAAATCTAGTAAGATGACATATAAAAATTATAAAATTAAAATATGAAATAATTATTTATAAAATAATGAAGTATTTATGACCTCAATCAAAATTCACAAAAGAGCGCAATATTTCTCTTTTTGCTTTATTAGTTATTTCTTTCAATGCAAGTTTTTTTTCAGTGTGCGTGTGTACGTGCGCACGCGCTTCCGCATGCTAAAACTATTTCTTTAATTACATAGATAGACAAAATTTCCTGTTAAGTTACGAAGTTCCATTGTTTAAGATTCTGCAAGTGCCGTGTGAAGAATTCTCAATTGTAGACTGGCAATGGAATTTATTTCGTTCTCAACAATCTCTCTAGCACTTTCTTCATTATCGATAGCTATATTTTCTGAATTTAGAACAATACTACAGTTTTCGTCTTCCGTTAGTTGATTGCTATATGAAGCATTGCCATGCAATGAAAAACATCTGTTATATCGTCTTCACTTACCATCACTTTCCCCCGCATTTGTTCTCAAATTCCGTTAATTGGAAAATTACGCTTTTTTTTTTTTTTCGATAACTTTCAAATTCGTGGCTATCAAAATAAAGCTTAGCTATACACAATTAGCGATGTATTATGAAACTGACGATTAGAGACGTGTTGTTCGGCTAAATTCTGTCTTGCTTCTAACGTGTGCTGAGGAAGTTAAGACTGAATTATATTAGTTTAATTACGCATTATATTTATATCTGTTTCCCACTTTCTACCATTTATAAATTTTTTTATATGAGAAAAAATAGGTTTTTTTACCATGTATTTTTTAATACTTATGAATATAATTTTTTTTTAAATTTCTCCTCGTCAACACATTCAACTATTAGCTGTGCAGTTGGCTGAAATCAGTAATGCTCGTCAAGCGTAATGTCAACACAAAAGATTGCAGTGCTAGTTTGTATTTAATTACCAATATTTAGAAAAAATGATAACAAACATTTAAAAATGCCCTCCAGCGGCCGAGTGGTAAAAGTCGTTGAGCACTGGTAGTCTGTTCAGGGTTCGAGTCTCGGCGAACGGGCTGGCTGCATGGGCGTTTTCGTGATTTTCCCTATGTATAATCTTGGATATGAGCCAGTTTCTCTTAAAAAGACCTCCACGGAGCATCCTTCCATTTCCAAGTAGTGCCTTAAGGGCGTAATAAGTAAGTAATAAAAAACATTTAAAGAATTTATGTGAATCACTTCTCAAGATGCCATGAGCTGGACCGGCGCTAAGTACTTTGCCACCTGGTGCAACCTCTGTGAATCATAAATTTCGCTGCTCGACCCCTCCCTAAATTTTATTACAAATTGCTCCTCTAAATTCTAAAAAAATATTGTCACGACTGACTTTGGCTCTGGCCATGGCCATGAGTTGAGAGTCGTGGGCTAATGAATTCAAAAAATAATGAAATATGATTCTCCAGGTTTAGCGTCAGGGATATAATTTATTCAGTAGGTGTAAAATCAGGGATAAATCGATATAAGAATATATCGGTTTGAGATGTATGCTAAGTAAAAAGACGGCTATGGAGCCAAATTAATGATCATACAAATTTATGATAATAATTTTCTTCAACATGAAGAAGCTTTACTTAGCGTCGAAGTAAAATTAAGAAGCCCTCCACATGCTTTATTATAAAAAAGGTCTACTGCGCATGTGTGAAGCATTAAACATAAGCTAAAGAAAGCGCTACTCTCGTAATCTAATTCTTTCTCTATTTTGGTGGGGGGGGGGATGCTGGTAGTCCGGAGGTCTGGATATTGGAGTTCGGATTTCGGACTTTGTACTGTATTACAAAAGTGTGGGGATTTAGAAGTTTTGATCTGTTATTGAATATCTTCACCAAAAAATGCGTACGAGTCACTATATTTATGACAATTTATTTTTAATGATTTGTTACAATAAATTAGAGTTCCGGTACTACTGATATTAGCCACTACACTAATATGTACTACAAACAGAAGCTAAGATAAACATTCAGAAAGATAATTCGCATAAATGAGGCCAAATTTTCGAAAATATGAAATATACTTTTCGAACAATTTTTACATAAAATAAACTTGAGATGAAACGAAAATAGTATTAGATGAAACAGAGTCCAAGTGAGAGCAATAAGATTTGAAATCTTATTACTGTTTATTTCAGATTAAAACATGAAATTAATTTATTTTAAAAAAATTGCTAATTCAAATTACTCGCAAAATTATTAGTAAACTACACATCTTTAATGAAGAGATGAAATGCAACATTCTTTATAGCATAGAAAGAAACTCAAAAAATCTAATGTAGACACCACATGACTTCCTTATACGCCCATTAAATTACTAAACACCTTTTTTGCTGCAATTCCTTTATACTTATTTCATCGAATTTTTCTAATTTAATTAACCGATCATCAAGACAAGTTGAAAATGACATAAAAAATTGGAAATTTTGAAATTAAATATCCCGGTTAATTTTTGTCATACAGGAATCACACTTCTTAATGAATATAAAACTTTCCCAAATGTAAGTGAGAATAGGAAATGAGACAAAGCATTTAAATTTAGATTTCGCTGTTTGTCGAAAATTAATTTGACATTAATTAAATTAATTTGACAATTAATTTTAAATTTGACATTGCGAGAACATGAATATTTTCGTCATTTAAAACATCGCTCCGATTGGATGTATATGACTCCGACCAATGATTGCGAAAATAATGGCCGGGTAAGGGTGTGGTGTGTGTGTATATATAATATATACTGCTACTTGCAATAGTAACAGACTAATGCCGCTTGTGCATTTGATACTGCTGCTTACACTAAAGACAAGGTGCACAACTAAATGTTATAGCATTGCCATATACGAAATTTCAGTGTTCTACATCATCATACAGTGTTCTGCATGTATACATATCAGACGATCTATGCATATCTACTGCGGGATATATACATATGTATGTATGTATGTATTCTAACGTCTGTACATGTCACGTAAATCGTTTGAATCCATATTACAATCACGTTTGAATCCATTCTACAATCACGTTTGAATAATCTATTTTGGATAAAAGAGTTCTTTATTCTGTACGTGCGTACAGATGTCAAGCAAAAACAAACCGTTCAAATGAATTCGGGAAGGCTCGAAATGAATATTTTCTTTGAAATACACCTGAATGTTTTTTCGATTACAATAGTTCATTTGCTTTGTATAAGGAAGTAATAATAATAATATATATAAACTTGCCAAAAAATGTATATATGTATATAAACTTGCCAAAAAAACATAACGTTCAAATTGTACTTCCAAATTGCTCTTAACTGAAATATCAAAAATATACTCAAAATATGAATAGAAACCCTTCATTCAAAATTTGCTGTTGATCTTACTACTATGTAATCGATCGAATGATACTTTAAGCATTAACCCAGATTCCAATACCTTGCGCGTTCCCAAAGGTCATGCGATCAAGATCGATTTATTAACTGTTATATTAGTGAAGGTAACAAACGTTCAAAAATTGCGAGGATATATATACAGCATCGGTAAAGTCTTGCTCAGGAAAACTGATGTACGAGTTAATAACGACTTGAAAATTAGAATTCTTAATCTTATTAACTAAACGTAAGTTTTTTACTCAGAAGAAGAATACATTGAAAATTTTAAATTATTCTGCAATGGAAAAGGCGAGGAATAAAGGAAAACAAATTAGTTTGCTTTATAAGTTCTCTTTCATTAAGTTATTCATAAACAGGAATTCGGGAAAAAAGAAGGCGATGTTCAGGTATTAAAAAATATCCAATAAATGCGTTTCTTACTAAATAAATTAAAATTATAATATAGATAAATAAAAAAAAGTATTCGCCAAATGCATATTCTATTTTTTTTAAAAAAAAGTAATAAGGTATTCCCGAGTTTCTTAGACAAATTAGGGACAAGAACGCCGCCATGATCTGAAAATTATCCAAGTAATAATCCAGTGTTTTTTAGCTTTCAATGTATTTTTGTCGCAGAAGAACGTTAATGATCCTACATGTAACTTTCGAACGCACGCAAAAGCAAAACACAGTGAATAGTGACAGCTAGCTTCCAATAACATAAAACACGTTTCTGAAAGTGATCAGAACTTCTGAGAATATAAGTATACACATCGGTATTGAACAAAGACCATACCTTCACAGGAGACCAAAATCATTTAGAATCCGTATGTGGTCGCCTTAGACAGAGTTCAATATAATACATTTTTATGTTTAGCAAGGCACAGTTAAATAAGCAATAGCTTGTTTTTTAATGTACGAAATAAGAAGAATTAAGTCTGAACGGTGAATTATGCATGGAATATATGGGGTCCAGGATCACCAAAAAACAGCCATCAGAAGGAGGGGATGTGTGTATAAATAAAATTTAATGAAATATGAAAATTAAAAAATCAACTTTGATGCTTCTGTGTTGATGCAGATTCTTATTCAACGATAAAAACACCTTCTTATTGATGTAAATTTTCTCATTAAATTAAAAAGCTAATTAAAATATTAATGATTTCAAATTGCATGCATAAAGAAACAAAGCACCAAAATAAAAATTCATATAATTAAAAAAATAAAATCCTATTTCTCACTTTCTTTTATTTAAAAATATTTTGTATTACTCTAAATTAATACTAATATTTAGGTATAGTTATTTACCGAGGTATACTGTTCAAAACACAAGAGAATTATCTATCTAAGGGGGAGAGATGCTTTACAAAAGGACTTTCTGAGGGAAACAGTGTCGTATTTCATATTGCACATAGAAGAAACCACGAAACCACCCACGCAGACAGCCCAAACTCGAATTGAACAAACAGTGACGTAAAGTGGTTTTAATGTACTCGTACTGGTAGGCCAATATTTGCTTGTATTATAAAATGAACCTTTCCTTTGGTGACCCATCACGGTTTCGCATGGTTGACCTTCTTACAGAGGTGATATTCGATACCAAAGTTCTTAGAAATAAGTCCAGTTTAAGAGGAATTTCTTTATATAGATTTTCGCTTACTTGCTTATAGTTACATACTTTTTTGTTTATTATTACTATCTATTTTATTTGTATCTCGTTTTATGGCCGTTTTTCGTCTATTTACGGTTTACTTTTAATATACAAATATTTAATGCATTTTATGAGCTTAAAACTTCACTGCCTTATAATATATACAATTCTAAATATAGATTACCGTTTGAACTGTGTACATGTGCAAGCAAAACCGAGGATATCGAAAGAATACAGCCTATTTTATATGCAATTCTGTATAATTAACAACTTAAATTTTGGAAAAAAACACAAACGAAATCGAAGATATCATCGACAGAAATGTGTTTAAAATCTTGTCGGTAATTTTACCTACGGTTTTTTTGCGACATTTTGAAATACTTTAGAAAATAGGTTCTGATGGATGTAAAATAAGCATTTTCTCGTAAGACTGCAATATACCCTCCTATGTAATTTCAAGTACTCGATGTTTTCATTCTTAGCTTAATAAACGAGTTTACAATTTCACTGCAATAACAACGAAACAAAGTCACTAAAACTATGCTACTTATTTGCAATCAGTTCCCTTTTCCATTCACTGTTTTGTAAAGCACGCCACATTTCAAATGACAATCCATGGAATTCTATAATAAAAGCACAGAACTGCACCCACGAAACTTAAAAGTGTCCCTTGCATAGTTTATATTTCGAAGAATATCTCGTTAATAAGCGATAACATCTCAGATGAAAAGTTTGTATACTCAGCTATACTACTCTATATTATATTTTATATACAACAAAATTAAAGCAGTCTTCAAAATACATAAGGAAACTTATCGTAGTATCTTGATATAATGGGAACTGCTTTATATGGATACATAAGGAAGCATGGTTAACAGAACTTATGCTAATGCAAATTTTACGATCTTTGCCGTGAAGGACGCATTTCGCAGAAGAATGTCTTTGAAAATTGGTTCAAACATGCAATACAGGTACAGTGTCCAGAAAATACTTTCGGATTGGTAATTTAAAGAAAGGGACGGGGAAACGAAAATTTATTTCCTACATAATTTTGTTTACATTAGATTCTACTCAGCTTACATCATTTCATTTATTTAGTATCCACCGTTATAAAGATACTTGTAATGGGGCAACAATTTTCACATTTTTGCATTCTAGAATAACGTTGCTTTTCATGAAAACTAAGTATTAGTGATTTTATTTTGATACCGATGGTCAAGAAAACCACAAACTCAAACAGCGTTTCCAGACACCATTTCTAGAAAACCATTTGACTTTAAATCTTGATTGTATGGAAACAGGAATGACCAATTTGGCCCCAGTCAAATTTATAATCATCGCTTTTCCCTTATTAATGAATCACTAACTTCACTTTTCTTGTACAAGATGAAGCTAATATTTTTTTGGTTTTACATTCTTTGCATTGAAGAAATGGATAAGACACAACGTTTAAAAATTATGGACCACTCAGTTACCTTGAGCATCTTAAAAACGCAGAACGATACCTCAACAGGATTTGATTTTCACCAAACGGAATATATGGTTTGCCAGCAGGCAACACCCCCCCCCGAATTTATCCAAAACGTACATAAGCGCTGCAATGACACTATTTTCTAACCGTATTTATAGTCTGGTACTATAAAAGTATTTTAGTCCTACCTGTGATAGAACAATAGAAGGAACCCAAATTTCAGTCGGTTATTTCTTCGATCATAATATTGCAGTTGCACTAATAAAATCAAAATGGTATTCGGTTCAGGAACAACAAATATTGTCTTACCCTGTGATAGAACAATAGAAGAAACCCAAATTTCAGTCGATAATTTCTTCGATCATAATATTGCAGCTGCACTGATAAAATCAAAATGGTATTCAGTTCAGAAACAACAAATATTGTCTTACCCACTGCTTTCGAACAATAGCCCGAATTGCTACTTTGAATCAATTTCATGATATGAAAAAGTGTGTCCGCAAAATATGATATAAATACTTCTTTAACGATACTAATTTATAGCGTATTTAAAATTGTTGAAAAGTTAGTTTTTAACATAGGTTAAGAAGATGAAGCAAGCGAAGCTTGAAGAACGAAACTGCAGTTCATAGTTTTCTTTTCATGCACATCATACATTCAGATTTCAAGGAACATTTATAATTACAAATAAGAGAGAAATAACCAAATTATCCGATTGTACATGCACTCAATGATGGTTGTAGCAAGTATTCATTTCCTAACCGAAAAAACAGTTTAATTAGTTTTTGCATATTGTGCTTGCGGAATGTAGAGGTACTACTTCGCTGAAAACAGCCACTCACAAAGTATTACATTACAAATATTCACTCAAAAAGAAATGTTTCGAGTTTTTCCGCTAAAATGCATAATACTCTTCCGCTCAACATTTAAAAAAAAACTGTTTACTACAAAATGGCATACAGGAAATTATACCAAGATAATAAAGGAAAAATCCGATGTATTATGCTTTCCGAAATGTATCCGACATATTTTGCCACAGAAAAAGCAGATTTACGTTCCGGTTTATTCACTATGAGGAACATACTAAAGAAAATTAAAATACAAGCCATTCTTTTGACTTAGCTCTGAACTGAAATTATACACTCCCGAGCGGATTGATTATTCAAGGTCTAAAAAAAAGAACGTCCCTTGCTATGTTTATTCAGAATCTGAATGACAGCGTCCAGACTATTATTCAACTCAAAATTTTACTCTCTATTCAACTATCATCATTTACATTTGCATGTGGGTGCAATGTTTAAGCTAATACAGCTCGAAATATAAGTGTTTTGAAAACAATGCGTCGATCAGGAAAAAAAAATCTTATTCTTGGCAGTTGAGATCATTCATCGGATGTGAATAGAATGCTATGCAGCATAAAAATGATGCAAATGTAAGCCATTTTCGCCTATCACTTCAGCAAAGCTATTGGAAAGGAGGATTTAAAAAAAAAACTTTTAAAATTAAGCAAAATTTAATTTAAGATCAATGTTAGTTTTACAGAGAAGTATGCCACTTCGAGAAATAACTTGCTCAGTGAAGAGCATGGACCTGGAGCAGATTCCCTCTAAACGTTTTTCTATAAAACTAATGTTAATCTGCGACTGAACTTTGCTAATTTGAAACCTCAGAAAGAAAGCAAGTAATTCAGTTTTAACTAATTTCCTAAAATTCAATTCCTCGCCGGATTCATTACACGACTAATGAAAAATTTGGCAAAAACTCTTTTAAATGGGTAGGTTTCATACATTTTTAAAACTTTTTATCTTGAATTGAATATTTTATTGCTTTCCGTATACACTCGTCAAAAGTGAAATTGCAACATAACGAAAGAATACTCGTAGCGTCATGCAAATTGCAGGGTCGAGAGTTGTGAGATGGATACACAAATGATTAAAAAAAACACACACATAAAATCATTATAAATCAATTTATTCAGTATCTAATGTGCCCATTTCGGGCAGCGATACAGGTCGCAATCAGGCGAGGCATGCTATTAATGAGTTCATTGATGGTTGGTTGCCTGAGGTAGCCTTTGCCAAGCGAAATCCACTACTGTATGCAGATCATCCAGGGTTTGCGGCCGTGGGTCCATCCAGGGTCCTCGGTTAATGTAAGTCTAACAGGTACAGGTGTTTAATGGGATTCAGATCTGGAGAGGCTGCCGGCCAGGGTAGGATGTCAGATCCGGTCAGGCTGTTAAGAGTACGCCGTGCGACATGCGGCTTGGCATTGTTTTGCTGGAATACCGTGTTGGGTTCGCCCTGCAATCAGGGCAGAATAACAGGCTCCACAACTTGCGTGACGTAGCGGTCCGCTATCAAACTGCCGTTAATGTGTACCAGAAGCGTCTTGTGATCCGACTATATGCCACCCCAAACCATAATGCTCAGTGCAGGACCGAACGTTACATCATTCTGAAGACTGGCATATTGCTATATTAGTCAAGTGGAATCGATGAGCGACATCCACAACTGTTGCATCCATGGACACTGGCTAAGACAATATCGGCCAGTAATGTGCCCCGAAGGCTTTACATGAAGTACCTGTTCGCCAGAGTACTAAGTGTTTGTATTCCACTAACTACCCAGTCCAGCGGGCATGATTAAAGTGAAGAGAACTAGACCGTCTCAACTGGACTGTCTCAAATTGATGCAATGTTCTGTTCACGGACGAGTCTACATTTGCCCTGGAATAAGAATAATAATAAAGAGATAATGAGACCCAGAACATCATGGCCGCATCATGGTGCAGACTGGAATTTGAATGGGATATCGCACCCAGTTACAAATCTTTGAAAGACGATAGTGTGACGGTAACACGGTATCGGGATGGAGTCTTGCACCACATTGTAAGCTTATAAGTTACAGCTGCTAGTCCTGATTTCCTGACTGTGGATGATAACACCCGTTTCCATCCAGCCAGCGTCATTAATGAGTATCTGGAGAGTGAGGTAATTTTTTGTATGAAGCAGCTGTCGCATTCCTCCAAAGCTAATCGCACTGAAAATCTTTGGAATGGCCTCCAGCGTGATGTCTGTTATATGCCTACCGCTTCCAGTCAGACTCAGACAACTGGAAACTGCCTTAAAGGAAGAATGCTCATTTCTAGTATCTGGGATGGTTGATCACCTAGGATCACTAGAATAATTTATATTGGATATCAAAAGGGCAAATATCATAAAACGCGCATTAAACAAGCGTTTCAACTAAAACAGGCAAATCGACAATCTTGTATTCGGCGTATCGATTTGCCTATTTTATTTTCCATCTCGGCATGTTTCTCTTGCATCTTGAAGCGTTTGAACTGTTTAGCATTTAGACTCGTAGATAAAACTAATGAGGAAATTACTGTAGTTGATATGATTATTTCAGCAATTTTATCGCGATGAAAATTTCTATGATTACGTTCTCGAATTTTTGAAGGTTTGTGTATAAGTTTTCAAACGAATTTAAGCGAAAAAATACGTTGCACAATAATTCTATTCCAAATTCAAAACAGAACTTCGAATATTGAATGATCCTCAATTTTTCCAGATTTCTGAAATACGAAAAAGGAGGGAGGAGACTTTTTTTTATTAAATTATATATTGTCTATCAGTACCTACAGATGCATTAGATGAAGATTCTTCTCCTATGTTGAAAAATGTGCTTTTCTGTGAAATTAACCCCTACATGTGCAATGAAATGTATCTAAACGCCGCCTATTTAAATGGAAATTATGATCTCCTATGGTCTTATGGAATCTTATAGTGTCAATAGTACGAATTTTCCAATCATAGACAAGTTCAGCCTGATTCAGGTTATTTTTAATAAAAAAAATCGATGCAGCATATTTCAGAAAAAAGGGAATGCTGCCTCATTCAACCGTAAATAGAACATTCCACTTAACTCACGAATGCTTCTAATGCGGGCCAGAGCTTTATTTCTTAAATTAGAAATACGGGAGTTCTATCGAAGACAGTCGGAAACGGTAAACTTGGAGAAATAAATGACAAAGAAATAAATAAATCACCTGGGGCAGGTGGGCGCCAGCTGATTTCAAGCCTGGGTCCACGCTTATTTTTCGATATAAACTAACAAAATTTCTATTTTTCAGGAAATTCTGCATTTTACGTCAGGCTTAACGACATTTTTTTATACAGTATGCAAGTAATTTTTTGGAAGGAGTCCCCTGTTTTTATTACATATTCTGATTGAAGATGAGGATTTATGTCATCACTGAAGTTAATCAGCATTTTCTCCGCGCCTGTCAGTGCTTTTTTTAAACAGTAAGTACAGATGATATATCTCTGCAAATTTTCCGTTGAAAATTAGCCTTTATTTTCAGATGTATTCTGTTGTCTTTTAAACTTAATTTTGAGTTTATGTGGTTAATATGTGTGAAGAATTTATCTGACCGTAGTGTTTCAGGCACAGAAACTTGACTTAAATGCACCTCGTAAACGGTCTGTTAACATTCCGCGCAAAGGATAAGTTTATTTACTTCGATGGCAAACAGGTTTGATTTGCTTTTATTTATCGGATTATGGCAAAGCACTGGAGGCTATCTGCTTAAGGGAGATCTTTGTAAGGAAAACAGGCTCGTGTCCACGTTACACATGAAGAAAATTAGCTACTGTTCGCCTGAAATTGAATCAAGATCAAAGTACCAATGTTCAGCGACAATGGTCGCTAGATGTCTCGGCAGCGAATAAGAATAGATTCTTAGAAACAGCTCATAAGATATTTTTCTGATGTTAATGGAAAACATGTTAAACAGAAGGGACTACAGAAGACACAAATTTTCTTTTAATAAATAAAAAAATTTAGATTTTGGCACTTTTTATTAATTGCTTCCAGTGTTAATAATCTGCTTGCGCATATGCGTAATATAATCACAGAATTAGTAACGTATTCAGTTTTAGTGAAAATTATAGTGCTGTGCCTTTCTGAAAATAAGATATATATATTATTTTCAAAAAAGGTCCAGCACTATGATTATATATATATATATATTTCCTCTTTTAAGAGAATAAAAGTTACTTTGAAAGTTATTTTGTCATTTTGCCAGTGAAAGCACCTCCTCTTTTTTTAATAGCTCAAAAGACTCGATTAATCTCGATATATGATTTGGCTTTGTTTCACTTTGATGCGTTGCATGACTCCGTTCGACACAGTTGCCATTTCAAAAAACGAATATTATTCTTTCAAATTTAATCTGTCAGTTATTAATTAACAAACTTAACAAACTAACTATTTAAAAACAACAAATGCAGAATCTGTTTGATTTAAATAAAAATACATTTAATTCATGGCATATCTAATTAAAAACACTAAATAATTTTACAGAATTACATTATATATTTTTTTCCAATTTTAAATATACAGTACATATATAAACGTTCACATGTTAGTCTAAATATATGTTCGTCTAATATACTATAAAATGTTTCGTTATTCCCTTTGAGCTATGTCTGCCGATATTGTCTACTGATAACCATATTAAACTTTAAAAGAAACCTTTTGGGCAATCGTTAAAATCTAAACCCTTTAAGATTTTTTTCTTTACTTGTTTTGAATATTGATTTTATTTACGTAACCGAATGCTATGCCATAATATTTCTGTATTTTCTCGGAATTCCATCTCCAATTACTCCTCTGTCTCTCCACTAGGTTTTTCGCTAGTGCTAACTTTATTATTATTACTTGTATATACACTGTTGACCACCCAAATTGCAACACCAAAAAAGACAAGAGATATCACAACAAAATTTATTTAGTAGATAACATGTTGACCAAGTATCAAATCATTAAATTTATAGACTTCTGTGAAGTGTGGTTCCTTCCAGAATCAGTAGCCAGAGTAGCTGCCATTGTTGGAGATCACCGCTGCCACATGCCTCGGCATTGATTAAAAGAGACTTTGGATGTGTTCTTGGGGTACAGCAGACCAAGCAGCTTCCACACGTTGCCAAAGTTGATCTGGTGTGGCAGCTTGGGATGTAATCTGGGTCAATCGTTCAGCAACCATGGACCACATGTTTTCCATCGGCGAAAGATCCGGACAGTGAGCCGGCCAGGGAAGCAACTCAATCTGGCGATTGACGAAAAACCCTTGGACAATGCGTGCCACGTGTGATCGCGCATTATCCTGTTGAAATATGGCTGTGAGCAAGCCCTGAAGGTAAGGAAGGACAACTGGCTCCCACACCTCGGAGATGTAGCGCTGGCTGTTTAAAGTACCGGCGATGCGTACTAGAGGAGCGCGAGAGTGATATCCAATACCGCTCCATACCATAATACCCGGTGTAGGACAGTGTGGCGGTGCATAACGCAGCTGTTCAGCATCCTCTCTCCACGGTGTCTCCAGACTCGAATCCGACCATCGTGGTGTTGCAGACAGAAGCGTGAGTCGTCAGTAAAGACAATTTCCTTCCATTCTGCCGTCCACATCCTTCTTTCATTGCAACATTGGCGGCGGAGACGTCTGTAGTTCTGCGTCAAGGGTAGACGAAGCAATAAACGTCTTGCGGACAGACCAACTCTCCTGTAGACGGCGTCGAATGGTACGCGCAGACACTGGATGCTGCGTTACAGACTGAATCTGCTGTGCTATGGTTCATGATGTGACTGAGCGATCCGTCACTGCCATGCGCACAATGTTCCTGTCATCACGTGAAGTGGTGCACTGAGGTGGATGCGATCGAACACGTCGGTCCATCGTACCCTCCCGCATCCAACGGTCACATATCCGCATTACAGTTGTTTGGTTTCGTCCAACACGACCACCGATTTCCCTGAAAGATAATCCAC
>KK117719.1:75854-119027 GCA_000611955.2 Stegodyphus mimosarum
TATATATATATATATATATAGTAATGGAAAACTGAATCTTGCATCTTGTTTTTATTTAAATTTTTCTCATTTTTAATTTTAAGTAACGTTCTGTATGAGTGCTACGTTTATTTTTTAATTTAGTTGTAATTAATAGCTATCCGAGAGTACGAAAATTATCTCACATATCTGAATTGGTAATTCGTATATTTTGAAATTGAACAGAAATGTAAAATTGAAATGGAATTTATTCCGGTATGCTAGATGACAAAACGAGCTTTTCATAAATTATTGGAGGTTGTATGGAGAGTTTCCAGTTCCCCTTGATAAGCTGGGACCTTTCTGTGGAATCAGCAATAATTCTCTAGCTTTATTTTTTTTTCTTTCGTATTTTATTTGACAATTTCAATGTATTTATTTACAGATGGCAGCCTATACAGTACGGTGGTTAGGGAAAACGAATGCGATACTGAAGAGTACGCGTTCGAATCCCGAAAAAGGTATGGATGTAAAATTGTCTTTTCCCACATAGGAGGTAACGCAAACCGCCTAGTAGATGACTCCCTAACAAATTGACCACCAGTTCTGGCCTTACTAGTGGCGAAAGCCTAAAAATAGTTAGTGCCCGTCATTAAAAAAATTACAAATTCCTATTAATTATTCCATAATAATGCACATCTGCTTTCTAAATTTCCAGTTATTTATTACCACAATAATGCACATTTGCTTTCTAAATTTCACTTCGAATTTCCTAGGAGATAATTGTATTTATATTCTCTATTACTTTAGTAAATTAAATATTACCTTTACAGCAAAAGCGCAGGATTTTACTTTTTAGTCCTATTATATAAATTTTAAAATTTACTAATTTTAAAGTTCTTCTTCAGTATATACTCATCCTCTTACCCGACTCGGTGAGCTCCGTTTTTTATTCTTATATAGACTGTCCATTTTTTTACTTTAAAAGTGATTGAATTGTGTTGCGCTTATGCTCCAGTTATGTTTTTATGCCTTTAATCAATCTGCATGCAATAGTTATAGAATTATCAACAATTTAAAGGTGTTGGACTTAACGTGACAACTATTTGTTTACATTTGAAATTCTTAGTATAATTGTATAATAGTGAATTAAGGCATTTGGTGCACCAGCTTCAGTGTTTTTTGCTCATGATGGCCAGAAGTTAACTTTAAACATTTGTGCACTGGAAATTTTGTCTTCCTGCCCGTTGTCCGAATTGCTTGTTTTTTCGTACAAACTCTAATTTTAATTACAAAGAATTTTTTTTAATTGTTTTGAAAATTTTAGGATATTCTGTATATTGCAATTTTTAATGAAAATTTTTAATGAATTTTTTCATATATTTGCCTTGCCGCGAAGTGAGAACTAAATTAATTGACTGAGAATAATGAAATTTGGGCAAATAAGTTTAAATAAAATGCTACAAAAAATATGCATAATTTAATAAGCCGTACATGGCCGTCCACATCAAATCCCCCACCCAAGTCACTGTCTCACTTTTCTTAACAAAAAGTGAATTAATATTTTTGCATGTCACCTCTTTTCATAAATGCGAAACTTTGTTCCGAATTGTTTCCAATAACTCAGAAAGACATTAATTTTAGTCTGTCTAAGAAGGGAGATTCTTGTATCCATAATGTTTCGAATAATGAATAATTAAAAACGCAGGAAATTGTTTCAATACATCTTATAACTTTTCACAAAATTTAAATCCTCTAATGTACTGTGTAAGATATGGCGTAAGTATTTTTATCGTATTTAAGTGTTAAAAATTTGTAATTACTAATTAGGAGTTATTTAAGTTAAAAAAGCAGCTCATAGCTTCTTAACTGAATATATAGTGAGAAAACAGCGTGATGTAGAATTAAAAGCCATTTTAAATATTTAAAATAAAAGAAATGTAGAAAATACACACAAAATGTGCCATCATGTTATCTGAAACACGAACGCTCCGATGACTGAAACAGTGCTGAAATAGGGCCGACGTCAGAGCCGGTGCACAACTGGGCGGCAAAAATTTTAGAATTTAGGAGAGGAAGCAGCGAATTTCGCAGATACTGCACAGTGTGGTAAAATAAGTAGAGCCTGTAGAATTTAGAAGACGTGGGAAGCAGAATTTCGCAGATACTGCCCATCGAGTTAGAATAAATACCACCTTTCTTTTACTTAAGACACTAATAAAATAGAATAATAAACAAAAAATCATATGCTTGTATAAATAAAAATTATTTAGGGTATGATTGAAAATATTTCAGAAAATTTTCATACGAATAATTTTTCAAGTATCAAAAATGACGTAGAATATAAAGCATTTTCATCCCATAGGATACAAAAGCTATGCGATGAAAAAAATTCTTATTCGTGAATTTATAATATCCGTAATTAGGAGTTTAAAAGTTTTTAATTTTGGAAAAGTACACTTATACCGAACACAGTTCAAGGAAAATGAGATGAAGGACAGATAACTTTCCGAAATGCTGTCCCATATTTTCTTACACATTTCTTTGTTTTTAGAATGCTATTCCATAGCGAAACGAATTTTCACAAAGTACTTGAAAAGAATATAAAACGGATGAATGGATACGATTTTGTAACCTTCGCATCTAAAAGGATATTTTTCCTTAATCGATATGATTCAATATTACAATCACTTTAGATCGATTAAAGCAGATTTAAAGTCCTTATTTACAAAAAAATCTTCCTATTTGTTTGATAAGAGAATTAAGATTCCTCAAATATGCAAGTTATATAAATATGCAATTAATATTTCTCAAATATGCAGTTTTTTCCTTCCTGTGATTTCTTGTATTTTTCTCGAAATCAAAAATAAGGATGGCTTAAGAAAAATCAGATAGATAGAACTGAGATAATATACCTGTACTAAATGGTCATATGACTTAAGCAATTTGTGTTATGATTTAACATGCTTTTGACAGTATTTTCATAATAAAAACCAACTACACTTTTCGAAATATTATTTTCAGAATAACTGGTTAATTATCTCTAAATACAACAATTTCAAAAAAAAAAAAAATCAAAGATTAGACGTATTTCTGAAAAAAAGAAGAGTTGACATACGTAAGTGTTTGTGTCATAAATCTGAATTATTCCATAATAATGCACATTTATGCTTATAATTGTTTAATGGTAACTTTAATTACTAATATAATATCGATCAGTTTCTACGACTTCTGTCCATTTTTTGAGTCATATGAAATTTTTCGAAGCCAGGAAAGCCCAATAAATCCGCAATACCGTCCACGGAATTCGAAATTCAAACCTCCCTATTGCCAGCTGGACGTGCTTTCCAATTACGCGTTAATTTAATTTATTTTTGACCTCCTGTTCACTGTGGAAGTTTCTCCTAACAAGAAAATATAGCAGTGACCTGAAAGGGTAGTAACCAGAGGGAGCAATTTTTGCACTCTTAAATAGAAGTGTGAATTTTTTATTATGAAATTTTTGTCCAGTCACTCTTCATGTGAATCAGCATAACTGCTAAAGGATCACATCGCAAACTATTAGTGCAGTAGCTCAGACGGTAAATCTTAATTCAAATGATGATGCCAGCTGCTTGCTTTAATGATTTGGTTATTTTCCAACGATTGAAAATAATTCACATTTTAATTAACATAGTAGCTACAATCTGACTTCAACTTATCAAGCTTGCTCACATATTACCAAATCATTAAACAAAGCAATGAATCAAACACGGGAAAACACCAGAGGCTAGTGCTGAAAACTATGTGTTATACTCTACGATCGCAGGTTTCTTATGGCCAGTTCTTTTTTAAGCCTTAATAAATCTTTACTTTTTTATTATAAATTAATTTTCATGGATGGCATTATTTTAATATCACACTACGCATTTTCCGATACCATTACTATCACAGTAGGCATTTTTCGACACCATTATTATTTTCGATACCATTACGCATTTTTCGATTATTTTATGGATTTTCATCGATTTATTTTTCGATAGTAAAAGATTTTTAAGTTGTAAAAAGAAACACAAATAAATTATGGAGTAGCAGAAAATTCGAAAAACCGCATAGACATAAATTTTAGCAGCACAGGTTTGTCAAAAGTAGATCTGCGAAAAGTCGAAAGAACTGGGAACATTGTTTCCATATCCCACTATATGCAGAGCAAAATCTTCTGCGGACGTCATTGTAGTTTTTGTCTGAATATTGTTTCTCTTATTTTGGTTCAACAAATATTTTATGAGTAATATTATGAGTATTAACATGCAGGATCCACTTCATCTCACGCATTATGTATCTCGAGAAACACTCCGATTTATTGCGAACAGAAATGTGCAAATAGAAGAATACCATCCAGTTTCCCTTAGAAAAGTCCTAATGTTAACATATGGTCATTACATTAGTTAAACCAGACCATTACAAAAGATATGTTGACAGTCTACAGCAGAGATTCTAGTCCTTGGGTTCTCAACCGGAGAGAATTTCATAGTTTTGGGGGGCGCGTAATGGCAAACCGCACATTGAGTTGATCAATGTGAACAAATTTCGCTTATTGCGCATAATCAATAATGTACCGTTGGCGTGAGAGAAAATACTGGCGAATAAAAATAAACAACCCTAGAGAAGCCTGTTCGTCCTGTAGGCCTTGGCGACTCTTTAAGATTGTAATATTATGGACACGTTTTTTGTGCTTATTGCACTTTCTTCTGTTTAATTTTGGTTTATTTTGTTCATAAACATTACATTTAATATCAATTATTTGTAATAATTTCTTTGGCTTTTAATTCTTTGGCTCAGTAATTTAAACTAGGTATATTAAGTTGTTAAAGTATTTATAAATGGAACGCATGGTAAATAATCGATTGCTTTTATTCCTCAGAGGTACAATCAATAAACATTCAGCTCAAGTACAATCAATAAAGAACATCATGTTTTGTTTCCTGTTTGGTAATCCTTCTTAAACGAAAGTTTGAGGAGTTTACAATCGATATTTACACTCTAAGTAATGAAGCAACGTACAACCTAACGAGTTTTAAAAACCCGAACTGTTTAAGCCCAGATAACAGAATATCAACCATATACCATTTTTATCTTCTTTTAAAATTACGCCAAAGTTGTAATTGCGCCAGATTCTCTTCTGGGCATGCGCAGTGTGCATAATTCGTTTAACATTGTTCAACTGAATGTGGGGTCTGCCATTACGCTTTCGTCGTTCGGGGGGGATGCGGTCGTCTTTCCTCTGATTTATTCTGCCATTACGCTTTCATTCGGGGGGGGGAGGATTCCTCTGATTTAATTAAATTAGAACACGGTCGTGCGTTTAAAAAATTAAATATAATTTTATTGTTTAATTTTATGAGAAAAATACATTTCGTGTTTTATTTCACAGGAGGGAAATAACCAGTAGTAAATAATAAGCCAATAGTCTGAAACTGGCAACCGAAGCAAATTTTCGCGGTCCGCGAAAGTATTACCGGTAAATTAATTAACATTCTTATAACATTAATTATTATCGCAAGAATCTAAAGAAGTATTTAAGATTTTAAGTCCAAATTTACGTTATTTTCATTGCTATTAAAAACGAACATGAGTAACTCCCCGGGAAACTTGCAAACAGAGCTAATTAATTTACATTATGATGTAAAAGTTATTTAAAAAATTTGAAAGCCTAGGTTTATTAATCTTTTTTAGCCCAAAGAGACGTTAGCCCAGAAGGGCTATTAGTTTCAAAAAGCATTTTGCTTCGAATCGCTATAAGCAAAACGGCTGTACCACTTTTCAAATTGTTGCCACCAAATATTATCACCCTGTATTATATTTAAGGAAATAAAATAATTAAACATCTGCATGAATGTATGTTTCTCGCACTGTAAAAAAACGACAATACTTAGAGCCATCAAATTCTGAATAACGTAGTCCTCCACTCGAATATGGGCACCTGAAAGCCCGAATCTTGAGTTTCGAATTTCTTTTATTATCTATTTCATATTTTTAAATTTTAATGAATTTTTTATTAAGAAATTCGACGAGCTCAAAGCGAGCAGTGGCAACACACGGTACGGAATAAAATAGTTTTATCTTCAGCGAGCGAGACTCTATCGTAAATTCTAAAGATCCCAAAGGGGCGTTAGCCCCAATGCCCTCGAAGTTTGTATGTATTTGTAAATGAAAGGAGGAAAAAAGCTCCTTTGGGCGTAATATAAAATCTGAAAATCTCACATTTTTTTAGTAACGCAATTTTTTTTTTTTGAAGTTTTTAAAAGAAGTTTTTTTTCAAGTTTTTCAAGTTTTTTTTCCCCTCTTAGTTAAGAATTTTTGTATTAACAATACTTGCTTTATATGGGAATATATATATATATTGTTGCGAAAAATTCGGCGGTTGCGCCTGTATGTAAGCTTTCCGGCATAGCACTAGGGTTGCCATAAAATAGTGTATGGTAGGGTTGCCAGATTGGCGACTTTATCGCCCATTTGGCGACCAAATTGGCGATATCCCATGGTCCAATCGGGAAGCTTCTAGAATAACTTCCTGTCGAGATATTTCTCGAAACGTGTCGAACTTAAAGAAAAGCTATATAAACCCTTGCGTGTCCGAGAGCGAGGAGTTAGAGGTTGCGAGTTAGTTGCATTGTGAAGTGTTGCGAGCAGTGTGATTAGTTGTGAGAATAGCTGCTACGCGAGAGTTCTGTGAACGGAAAGCAATCGAGATAGTGCTTTGCCGTGAAGCTATCTTTACAGTATAGCTTGACAGTGGATTGGTGATTGTTCCACGGTGTTTATTAGAAGTTTAGTGTTGCCGTGAAGCTACCTGTACAGTTACAGCCTGAAGCTGTGTTGCTGATTGTTTCAGCGTATTTATTGTAGATTTTCGACGCTTATAAAGGTGATTTTGGAACTGTGCTGTAAATAGTAATTCCTGTAAATAAATTGTGCTTTTTATTGTTCTGCATCGTGTTTTCATCGATTACTCTCAAATCCACGAACCCGTGTAAAACGCAACAATATATATATGCGTGTGTGTATGTGTGAATATTTTTTCAAAGTTAAAAATTAGTAAGTCTAAGGAAAAAAATCAGACTCACCGATGAGCACCTACAACTCGTGATAAAGATAGTTTTGAGTATTTTTTCTCCTATTTTGCATCAAAACCGAAACAGCGTGGCGTGGTGTAGTTGAAATTTGCAGTAAGAAACAAAATTTGTAATTATTTACACACAACGCATGCATTTTGTGTGCATGTGTCAATGAAAAATTTAATAAATAATAGAAAGAAAAATGTTGTTATTATAAGTAATCCTGAAGTTTTTTCCCACTTGGAAAGTTTTCGTAATTTGTTTATTATTAGCTAAAGTATGTTAGTTCAACGTAGAGATAGTTCAACGTATTAGAGTTATTTGAAATAGATGTCAATTTGAAAAATTTAATACTTAGCTACGAATACCTTTGAATTACAGAATGTAACCAACAGAAATTTCTTGCAGATAGCCATCTTTACATTTCAGACTGAAAATAAATACAAATGGAATTTTTTCTTTGCGTCATTATTATTATTCTTTATATGTGTCATGATCAATATTTAATAAATATTTAAAACACAGTTTAAAAAAGTTTCATATTTAGGAAAAAGAAAAAAATTCGGCCCGTTAGCGACTGTGCATTCGACCCGCATCCGGTTTGAGCTCGAGATCACTGAAGTCAACTACTGATAGCTGGTCCGGACAGAGATCTCTTTACTGATAATGAAAATGTAACAAACGTTGAAATGCAAGGTAGTAACTGGATTTTTTTCAGAATTTCCACAGCAACAAAAAACTGTCAGAACAGGTAATATAATGATGGTTTATGATTTGAGATATATCAACGTATAATGGAATTCTTTTAACAAAAGGAAAGAAATATTACTTTCTCTGCAGATTGAAAACTACATTTCATCAAGCAGCTCAACAGATCCATTAACGCAAACGTTCCTATCGGTTTCTATAAACAGGGAAGTTTCGAAACAGACAGATACAGAACATACGCGACGAGGCTGAGAGAAACCAGAAAAGAATAGCCTTCACTTTGGACAGCATATAATTTTCACCTTATAATGTATGTTATTTTCTTATAAACAAACAACAAAGCTTTTGTACTTCAGCTTATTTAAGAAAGATTAATGATAAACTATGAAAAGACTAGTGGTACAAAATAAGCTGCAAGTACGAAAGGACACCATACAATAAAATATCTTTCGTCTCAGGTTGCCGTTTATATCATACTTAATATAAGAAATTGAAACTATCTAAGATACCGACTCTTTTCTCTATGGAGTTATAAAGCGCACTATATTTTGCAGTCATTAAAAATACGTATACCACATTACATCTCGCAATAGCTTTTTCAACTACCTATTTGCTGAAATTCCAGTTTTTAAAGCAGCTGATAAATAACTTTCGAAATTTAAACCAACTATTTTTTTTCTACCTTATTGCACTGCCGGAATTCCTAAATAACTTTCAGTACTCCTATAACCATTACACAGAAATTACTGCGAACATATTTTATAATATTTCGTTAAACTAAAGATTTAATAAACAAAAGAAGTTTGAAAAATTTAATCAAAAAAGTCTAATTTGAAACAAAGAATAGCATGTCTATCACCAATTCTAAGAACATGCTTTCAGGTCCTATATACTTCGCTTCTACACCTGAAGATGCGCGGTTTTATGCTCGCTAACTTGGTTTTTAACTTCATCGACAACGGCGTCAATATTGTAACCCTTCTTGAAAACACGCAATAGATCGGATAAAACAGATAAATTCTTTCGTTAAAAAAAAAAAAATCAGATCTCTTTGTAACAGTGAATCGTTTGAAGAGGAAGCATTTATTTTGACCAGTTCGAAAGCGTACCTCTGTATGTGGTTCTTTGTGCTAGATTCTGTGTACTCAGCTACAAAACAATCCTTCACGTTCTACATGGTAATGAATAAGATGAATCTTAATTGAAAATATTTTTTAAATCTTTATCATTATACAAAATCCTATCTCTTACAAAGTTGAAGTAACAGTTGAAGAATTCTAACGTAATTCATTTACTTCTTATGCACGCAGTTAAACATGAATCTTTAAAATAAATAAATAAAATAAAAAAAGAAAAATTTGAAAGATTTCAGATTTTAAATTACATCCGAAGGGGCTTTTTTTTTAACATTTTGTGTGTTACCTTTGTCTATTTATCATGTTCTTCGCACTTAAACCATAAAATTCAGTTCAAGAGCAGTATCGCAAAATAATTTTAAAATGAGCATATCTTTAGAATTTCCCATATACAGTTTCGCGCGCTGGAGATAAAAATGTTTTTTTTTTCTGTACGACGTTGCCACTGCTCGCTCCGAAGTCCTTGAGTTTGTTAATTAAAAAGTCCTTAAAGTTTTACGAAATATGAAATCGATAATAAAACAAAATTTGGACTTCCAGATTATATTCACAGTAGGATTACGTCATTCAAAATTTGATGGCTTTAGGTACCGTTGCTTTATCACAATGCGAGAAACATACATACATTTATGCAGATTCTTCATTATTTAATTTCTTTAAATGAATATATTTGGTGGCAACAATCTGAAAAGTGAAACAACGCTTTTAGTGAATCGACGAAAAATGCCTAAACGAAATTTATAGTCCTCCTGGACAAATTGCCCTTTTGGACTTAAAAAAAATGCACAATATATATGATATGCTCAATAATAATTAAATCAAACCCCGCTCTAAAATCTGTTTGAAAAATACTTTCACATCTTACTTCCATTTTGAAAATTTTGCTAGCCGATGTTGCGACACAAGTGACTACCATTAAGAGAAAAACGAAAGCAGACTCGCTAGACTCAAATAAATTCAAATACAAAAAGTAAAGAAGACGTGAAGTCCTTTACTGACGCCGTCATCTATTGCCATTGATGACGGCCATCATCTATTGCCATTTCATAAAAGTACGATTTTACGTTTTACTTTTATTTCTTTTAGAACTTCTGTTGCGTTTTATTCATTTTGAATTTTATTTAGAATCCGTACTTTTACTCTGAGTAAAGTTCCTGAGATGTTTCACAAAACCATTTTGTTTCTTTTTAACCCATTTTCAGCTGATATTTATGTCACACTCCATTGCTTATCGGAATAGTGATTCGAAGATTCTCGTCTTATGTGTAGAATGATGTACGATTACAGCGACCAGACGTCCCAGATTTGTTTGGATCTTTTTCAAATTAATCAATTTCTTAACTTATTTTAATAACTTCGGACGAATGAAAGCATATTTTGCAAAGAAAACCTTTTTAATTAACAACGAACTTATTTATTTAGCTTTCTAAACATATCAATGAAAGAACATTCCGTGCATTGTCACGCTCAAAGCATAAGTAAATAAAACATCACTGTTGCCAGAAAAAATCTACATTATAATGAACATATTAAATTATTATGGATTAACTGAGTTCGTGCACGTTCCTTAACATCCTCCCACCTTGAAATTTTAGGAAATTGCAACATATTCTCTACTCGGTTCAGAGATTCAGTCGATGAGAAACTTTTACTTGTCTTCCGACCCTAGTGTTTATGGGTCTGCCTGTTGAAAGGGACTCAGTCAGAGGCTCGTCTATCCTTGATGTATCAATCTGACCATCCAGAGGCTTTGGTAGTGGGGAGGATCTTCTATGACCTGCATCTTGATCTGGATATAACGATACTTGAGGCTGGAAATGCTGAGGTAGCTCAGAGGGACGAGTCATTTCTAAAAGGGTACAGGTTTTGGACGGATCTTATTTTTTCTCCGTCAGCGGTTTTTACTTTTGCCACTCTTACATGACCATCTGCACCTGGAAATACTTGGACAACAAGTCCCAGTGGCCAGCTGATGCGCTTTTCCGGAGTTTCAATCAGCACCACATCACCCGCTTCTAAAGTGTCTCCTTTTCGTTCTCTTTTATGGACTAGCATGGCTAGTTACTCATTTCTGAATCTCGAGCGTAAATCATTCCGAAGATTTTGTAAATACCGCAAGAGACGATTTAAACTTTTGCTATCTATAGTATCCAGATCCTTTACATTATTGTGAGGGATTCCTTGTCCGTACCAACCTCTCCCAAAATCCTCCCCAACAGGCAGCGGTTGGAAGATTAAACTTCCATTTAATCTTCTCAATTGATGAGAACTCTATTATTTTTTTCCAATCAAGTTCGTTTAATGCATTATTCGTTCCTACAAAGTTGGTACCATTGTCGGTATATATGATGCTTACTCTACCCCTTCTTGCAATGAATCTTCGGAGTGCCATTATAAAGGAATCTGCTGATAAAGATTTTGTCAATTCAAAGTGCACAGCACGATAAATCGCACAAGTAAAAATCACAATCCATGCTTTTTCGCCAGACAATACATACAGTGGACCAGCCAAATCGATGCCAGTGATCTCAAAAGCTCCAGCATATTTTATGCGGTCCTTTGGTAAGGGTGCAAATGGTGGTTGAACAGATTTCCTTTTGAATCTTTCACAAATAACACACTTTGAACAAATTCTTTTCACAAGACGTCTCACACCGACAATCCAATAATCTTCTCGCAAGTTGCAGATCAAGGTCCCTCCTATACCTGCATGCTGCAGTCGCCGATGTTTCTGTTTTATTAGGCGATGAACTAGTGTATGGTTCCCTGGCAATAGAATAGGACACTTAAAGTTTTCGGCTTCGTCACTTAAAATTAGTTTAGTTCTTATTCGAGTAAGTCATCCTTAAATGTTAACATCCCTTTCAATTTTTTACCATCAGTTTTACGAAAGTTTTCGTAACGATTTTGGTTTTGATGGTTTGGATTAAATATAACAATCTTTTTTCTGCAAAACTCACTTCTTCTGAGGTTTATTCCTTACATTTTTCGTTTTTTCTATAACGACTGTTACTAAGTATTTCTTACATTTTTCGTCTTTTCTATAACGACTGTTACTAAGAAATCTAATGATCCAAGCTAATACTCTCACATTCTTATAATATCCAGAAAATCGAGTGAATGTATCTGTGAAGTCTGAAGTCATACAGGAAACACTAGAAACCACATTTTCCCTTTTTTCTGAAAGCTGTACTTTCATCAGTTTCTAGTTCTGACTCTTCAGAGACGGGCCATTTATCTGGCTCTTGTTTAAGCCAATCCGGCCCCTCCCACCATCTGCTCACCATCTGCTCTGTAGCAACATTTTGGCATCATACCCTCTAGAGGGAAGGTCAGATGGATTGCTTGAGCTTGGCACATAATGCCAGTCGTCCGGATTTGTGCATCGCCTTATTTCAGCTACACGGTTTGTCACAAAAACACTCCAGTGGGAATTCTTTTTGATCCATGTCAGAACTACAGACGAGTCACTCCAAAGGTACACCTGGCACTCTGTCAATTTAAGAGCGTCAATGACTTGACGATACAACCGAATAGCTATAAGTGCTCCAAGCAACTCTAATTTGGGAATAGTTACTTCTTTAGCAGGCGCTACCCTTGATTTACATAATACCAATTGTACTGAAGTTTTGCCCTCAAAATATGCACGTAAGAAAATGCATGCTGTATAAGATACCTTACTAGCATCACTAAAACAAAGCAGAGTGATAGAGAATTTATCAAAGGGTCCAATCACAAGTCTTCTTGAAATTTTACAATAATTCAAGAAGTGTATAAGGTAGGATAGGATAGGATAGGAAGAAAGTGTACGGAGCACCTTGACATCGCTACGGCAAAAAAGTATAGCTCCAGTACACTATCCATCTAGAACAACCCGCCCCCATGGTGGCGGGTTGATGGTGCTTGTTGGAGTTGAGGGAAGTGGGCGCTTTTCACAGTTTAATAGTGATGGTGGTGCTTGCAAATCGGGGGTCTCAGACGAAGTTACATTGATGCTGAACAGTTGAGGCACTATTTGACAGTGCTGGTTGTGCCTGTAACTCGGAGTCATTTTACATTTTATAATAGATGGTACACAAGATCTTGGGGGTATTTCATTAAATTAGAGGAACTGTGTTTACACGGGGTACAAGTTTGCACAGGGGTTACAGTTGGAAATATTTGGTAATACAAGGTAAGAAGGTACACAAAAGGTTATACTATAATACAAGATACATCACACTACAACATTCATTTACAAATTACATATTATTTACATTTTCTTGGGACAGTTATTAGAGATTGGTGTTTATGGAAAATGTGTTTGTGATAATTATGTTGTCTGCGTTGGTAATGTGACACGTCAGATGATGATGCTACTACTCCAGTTGATGGTATTGCTACGGTTTCGAAACTAGCTATACAGTTGTTGACATAAAATGGTTTCTTCAATCTAAGCGCTGTTCCTCTTAAATCTTGTAGAGCATTATCCAAATGGTGGGAAATTGTTGCTCCCTACAGGAATAGACTCGAAGAAATGCTGAATACGACACAACAGTGTTTGTAGATAACAATTTCGGTTTGATTTGCCTTTTTCCACCATAGAAATTTCAAGAAGTCTCTGTCCCTAGCAGATAAGCTGACTAATAGGAAGGCCTTGCGTAATATCGGCAGTAACACCAATTGCATATTGCCGGAATGGTATTCTAAGTTTTGGAAGAATTTCTATTAAATCAGCCCCCTTTTCAAGGCAAGCATTCAAAGAATTACCTTTTTCATTATTCAATGAAGCATTGAGTACAGGTCAGACTCTTGAAATTAGATTGGAATCCTTAATTAATGCTTTTTGAGATGGATAGTGACCAGTTTTACCACTATTTGGAGCTATTTCAATTATACCTTCTGCATGCCAGCTCTTAATAATTTTATCCTATTGTTCAAAATATCCAATCTTCTGAAGTCTTTATGTATTGGCGAAAAGTCTCTTTTCCACTTTATGATCTCCAAGAATTCGATAATTATCCTTCCAAGGTAAACAGACTCTATACCTAATGCCCTCGATTACTTTAATGTTTTATTGAAAGAGGTTGATGGTTTCAGCATCTAAATTTTCCTTGACCTTCACTTCTGCCAGATCTTTTATGCCAATTGTATCTAAATTCCACTTTTTGTGAGATCTAAATAGCAAAATCCGATGGTGTCAAGCAAGGTAGCATGATTTTGCACCAGGCCTTCTAGGGTCCAACCCAGTTTTTTTTTCCATTGCAATAAGTGATTGGAATGATACTATTCATCAATTGTCCGGAATAATTTGCTCCTATTAACAATCTGATATCTGGAGTATCTCTATCAGAATCACTGATTTTGATTTTATGTTTTTGAAGTGAGGAACATAGATGTTTGAATTTCACTCAAGGAATATATCCACAAATTTTATCTTTATCTAAAACCAATAATTCATATTTGAATCCATCTTCCATATTTTGTATCTCAATATCAAAAATACCATGGACCTGAATTCAGTTTCAATTCCTCTACAGAGATTATGACTCAAAGTCTCTTGATCTAATGGCACTAAATCTAGCCTCTTTATTAGGTCTTTTTGTAAGAAAGATCTTTGTGACTCACTGTCAAAAAGCACTCGTAGAAGTTCCGGTTTTCCATTGTGAACAATGAAGTTTCACTCATTTTATTGGCTAATTTAGATTGTTTTTTTTTAAACTTCTACAACTTTTTAGTTCTCTGTACCTCACCATTACATGATGTTTGTTACAAAGTAGACATTTCACAGAATTTTAAATTTTCAGCCCCATGCCCAATTTCTAAGCAGTTAAAACAAGTCTTCTTCCTTAGTAAATTTTTCTTACCTTCCAATGAAAGATTGTGCAGCTTAAAGCACTCATAGGAATTGTGCATTTCCTTATCACACCAGACACAACGAAGCTGTTTCTACTTTGAGTCTTCTGCATAAATACAGACTGCTGTGGCTGGAACGGACTCAACTTTGTCTTGAGCAGAAAGACTTGTGTGCACCAACTGAAGACGCTCTTCACTTTCAACTTCAATTCGGATAAAATGCAATGCATTTTCCAAATTTTCAGTGTGTGCAACACTTTCCCTGCGCTGTCGAGGTCGCTCCCATGTCCTCAGAATTTCTTCAGGTAGTGAAGACTCTAGAAGGGATACAGCATAGCTGCATAAATCTCACCTTTTACCCCCAACGTCTCCAAAGCTCTGAGTTGCGTCTCTAACTTATCATATAAGTTGGACAGAGTCACATCTCCTTTTTTGCCAGCTTGAGCCAAAACCAACTTTAATAATTCGAGTACATAAATTTCTATCAGTAATTCGATCGAGATTTTAGTTATTTAGCAAAATTAAGATTATTTAGCAAGTGCAAATCGAGATTTTAGTTGCTTGATAGCTTCTTTATAATTCGCACCTGAGGGAGGATAACTATCTATGAGCTCTCTCGCTGGGGATCAAACGACAGTTGCCTGCAATAGGTACTGAAATTTATCATCGTCATCTATATTTACATCTTCGTCGATCTTCTTGAACTGTCCCCAAAATCCTAACCAATTTCGGGTCTCCCCATTGAATTTTTGAAGTTCCAACTTTGGTAATTTAAAGTTTCTCTTCGTGGAATTTTCTAAAGTTTCAGGTGTAATTACAGCGGTGGAATTCGCCATTCTATTTTCTACTTATGTTTTTAAACTGATATATTATTTATCACGATATGTTTCATTCGTGTCAAAATCAGCCAAATATTCACTTTCGTTTTCACTTTCCAACAAAAGTTCGGAAATTTGTGATTGAACTTCATCTAATCTGTTGAATTTACCTTCTAATTGCGAGCACAATACTTGGAGTTGATTAATCTCCACGTCAGGTTTTAGGATTTCATCTTCTAAAGCATTGGCAGCAATTGTAAACGATTGCCTTACAGGCTTACGATTTCGCAATAAAATTTCCATGACTTTAAATTCAATATATCCAAGGATATAATCAAATAAATCATAAGCTCACTTGATAAATTCCAATAAGAAATCGATGTTTCGTTTTCAAACCGTTGTTTCGTTTTCTTCAAACAGCCATTCCGTCTTGTCGAAGGACGCCAGTCGTTTGAAATTAATCAATTTTTAACTTATTTTAATAACTTCGGATGAATGAAAGCATATTTTGCAAAGAAAACCTTTTTAATTAACAACGAACTCATTTATTTAGCTTTCTAAACATATCAATGAAAGAACATTCCGTGCATTGTCACGCTCAAAGTATAAGTAAACAAAACATCACTGTTGCCACAAAAAATCTACATTATAATGAACATATTAAATTATTATGGATTAATTGAGTTCGAGCACGTTCCTTAACAGGATCGTATAGTGTATACGTCCCAGAAAATGTCTCCGTATTGAGTGAAAATTCGAGGATTTAGAAAATGTCAAATAGAATGGAGATATAGTGAACCCTTTCATAACGACCACCTCTCGAAAATGATTTTCTCTGAGAGTAACCAGTATTTTGGGGAATATAAACATCGATACTGAACATTATTCCTCAAAGACTACTATATGTACAGAAGATAATAATTACCTGAAGAACGGAGATGATCATTCTAGAGACAGTTGCTGTATTTTTCCACGATCAGAATGAAAAAACAGAGATGAGTTTGTAGAGTCATTAGGTTATTACGAAGCAGGAGAGGTGAAAAATAAGCAACGCCTTCGCCGGGAATCGAACCACGGACCTCTCGGTTACGCGTCGAGCATGCAGACCACTACATCACGAAGGCATGCGAAGAAGGCGGGAGAAATACCTTATAAGTTTATATAAATCACCTGCTTCAAATGCAATTTATAGTTTGTTTATAGTTTATACTACTCAAGCAAATGCGGTTAGTTTCCACGGTAAAATATTGAATATAACTGTTAAGAAACTTACTGAGTAGAAATACAATGTGTTTGTATACAGCTAAAAACTCTGGCATTTCTCAGTTTCCGGTAAGAATCTAATAATTTGGTTTTCACGAAAGAATAAGGCCTCTATTTAAAAAATGAAATAAAGAATCAAAATAAAATATTATGCTCATTATTTAAACGTCTGCTTCAAATTAAAAAATTATATGCAATGCTGCAAAACTACAATGAGTTTTAAATTTTAAAAAAGTTCTAAGCACTGGAATGTCGAAGGTCGATTATGATGCTCAACGAAAACATTAAAAATATAAATTTTACCATCATAATCTATGCCTATTACTTTAAGTGTTAATTTCTCAGAAACTCTAGTTTTAAATGCAATATTACATTAATAAATACAATATTATTTCCATTTATTTACTACATTATATACTGTGTCATGACAAGTAAATTACTGATTCCAACTCAAATTCCAGCGCGCTACAAATTAGTATATATTTTTTTTGGCACGACTTGGTAATAAATATTGTTCATTAGTAGCATTACTTTACTGAACTGAAACCGTAATTCTCTTAAAAATAATCTCGGATAATCTGTGTTCTGTTTTAATAATGATCCTCAGAGCGGCTATTTTCAGAATTTAATAAAAAGAGGAACAGAAAGCTCTTTTTAATTAAATTTACGGAAGCCTAAATTAACAAATGATTTCTGCAACATTTCGAATAAAAATACTTTTTGCGTGCGTTTTCGGTTTTATGTTTTTATCATATTTCTACTTTCACTTAAAAGATTGGATAGCCTTTCAAATTTTGAGTTAAAACATATATACCGAATTATTTTGAAATATACAGAACGGAACGGAACAGAACGCTGGAGATGAACCCCCGTCCTGGGTCTGCCTTTCGGGGTGAGTGTGTCCACACACCAGAGACCCCTTCATCGGCGACGCAGACCCCACAGTCCCTCCTCGGCTTTATACGTTGATTGGCAGGACAAGAAGATACGAAATACAAGAAAAAGAACGCTAGGACACCTTTGCCTCGGGGCACCACTCCCTCGGCTTCAGGGTGCATCTGAAATGCTTCAACAAACTTTAGAGGGATGATAATATTCCATCAAGATGAACCAAAAATGCAACGGAACATGGGGTCGCAAATGACGTTTAAAGGTTGAAAATCGAAAAAATAAGTCAGGAGGTGAACAAACTGAGACAAGAAAGAAACCCTCCAGAAAATTATTTATTGAACAGAATAGGTACAACACAGCTCGTGATGTCCAAAGTGTCGACCGCGGACATTATCACACAGAGTACATCGCCAGAGGAACGACTGCCGGACACGGCTCGAAGATTACGGGACTTACCTGAATTTCTGCTGCAGCAGTCACAATACGCGCTACTACTTCTTCTGGCGTTTCTACTGGCGTCTCATAAATGAGGAATTTCATCTGTCCCCAGAAGAAGAAATCCAAAGGATTTGTGCATATCCTGTGAAAAAGAGATTTCACCGGATATGCACAAAGTGAAAAGAAAACCAGCTTCGTGATACTAGCCAGTTCTGCAGAAAAGCAGCATGCGAGATTTCGATGTTTTTATTAGTTTTGCGATTTTCAACCTTTAAACGTTATTTGCGACCTCATGTTTCATTGCATTTTTTGCTCGTCTTGACAAGTACTATCATCCCTCTAAGTTTGCTGAAGCATTTCAATACACCCTGTATATCTATTACTAGTATAATCCTGAGCATCAGTGTAATTTAATGCGTTTTCATCTGTCAACCAGCAAATTAAAGGCTTTCAGTTTTTTAATTCATCTTAAAGAATTGGTTTAATTTATTATTATAATTTTTAAGCGCTCGAGGGCTATCTGCCTAAGTGATGATTTCGTGGAGAACTTTCTACGGGAAACTGGTTCGTATACAAATGGCGAAAACCACGAAGACCCCATACAGCCAGCTCGTTCCCGGGGATTCGAGGGAAGTATTCAGCGACTTTACCTCTCGGCCGCTGGTGGGCATCTTATCTTAAAGGAAGAAATTGATAAACAACGTTAAGCAACTGAGATACACGACTGATGAATACCTATGATTACATGCAAAATTTAAAACTTGCTGCTTTTTTATTATACAAGTAGATTTACTTCCTGCATTATATCTAACAGCAAAATCTCTCTATATAAGCTTCGAGATGATTAATTTAATCACGTTTCTATGTCTATGTAACACTTCGCCATGGCATAATGTCGAAAAAGTAAAATAACGGTTTCTCATTTGCAGCTGGTACCTCTTAAGGACGATTACACCATTAAAAACGGAAATTTATATTTAAAAACCACCATTAAAAAAAAACCCCACCTAATGGAAAAAGGAGGGTGAAACTGAATGAAATGAAATTTCAGTTTTTTAATTGATAAAGAATAGCATGATGTTTATGTTGCCTACCTTTCTCGATCTTAATAATAAATAAATTTTAAAATTTAAATTTGAGTCTTCTTCCGTCAAATTCTATTAAAAGTATTATAGAGGGGGAAAAAAAGAAACTTACATTTCCACACCTCGTTTAATTAACACGCGAATCAAATTTTCTGTTAAATATCATTTATAGATTTCATTAAACATAATATTAAACAAAATTTTTTTTAAATTTTCCTCACTTTTTACTTCATGTCATCTTTTGAATAGATATAATTTACTGTAATTAAACTATTTCTACTTTTAAATTTCAGTATTTCTGTTAATTAGACTAAATTAATTATGGATAACTAAAAAAATTTGATGCAGTTAATTTGCTACAATCAAAATAGTAAATATCTGATTAACAAAACTAAAACTCACTGACATCTAGTGAATAATAAGGTTAAAGAATTTTAATACTATAGTGAACGTTTTTGCGTTAAAGATATAAGATTTATTATCTTTGAACGTGGCCAGTATTTCTATGACTATAAACAAACGTCGGCAATAAACATGATCTAAAATGACCACTTCACAAAAGACCAAAATCATCTACAGCCATAAGCAATAGGCTTAGAGAGGATTTATTGTATTGAAACATCTAAATTACAGTATAAAGTGCTTTCAGTTAAAAAAAATAATAAAAAATAAAAATAAAAAAACTAAGGCTTTCGTTTCCGGATTATCGCTGAAATCTTACTTCCGTGTCAAATATATTTACTGGTTTTCAAAAGTTTAACATGTAATGCTAATTAGCAATTTTCGACAGCGTAGTTGGATTTGAGTGGCTTCGCTCCGGATGCAGATGGCAGTGTGCAAATATCGTATGTTACAGATAATCACGACTGGCTATATGCTCATTAACGTGACATTCACGATCGTAGCATTCTGAAGAGTTCTTTAAATGCAGGTTCAGTTAAATGCTGATACGAAGTGTTTTAACTCCCAGAGGATAATTTTTTTATAATATTCGTGTTTCTATGGTTGAAAGAAGATGAATCGCAAATAGTGAGAGCTGAAGTATTGTCGGATGCACTGAAGCGAGGCAATCAGTCAAGGATGCCGGTATTTTCTTTGACATGATCATTCGGTAATTTTTCGAATGTGAAAATAATTCCGAACAAGTTAAACAGCTGTCTGCAGATCTGTGCTCTGTCAATTAAGGGATACAACCCCTTATGAAGATCGGTATATTGCTACAGCAGCCAAGCGGAATCAGCAATTTTGTAACTATTATATACATGGTTTTATCGTCACAACAATATCGGCCAGTACTGTGCATCGAAGATATCACCTGAGAGGACTATAGGGAAGCATAGTGAAGCACCTGAAGAGACAGCATAGTGGTGTGGGTTAGAATTTCAGTGAGATATTGCATCCAGGTGAACAACTTCAAAGAACGGTTCTGTTACACTGCGCGGTGTCAGGATGAAGTCGTACGCTGCAGTAATTGGTTCTGATTTTCTCCTTATGGATAATAATGCCCGTTCCCATAAAGCCAATATCGTTAACGAGTACCTGAAGAGTGAGGATATTTCTCATATGGAGGGGTCGCCATACTGCGCCGACCTTAATCGTCACCATCGAGATAGATCTATCTCGACGGTGACGCCTTAATCCATCGAAAGTCCTTCGGACGCCATAGGGCATGCAGTGTCTGCAGGTTTACGATTTCTAGCCGGTCTCAGACAGTTGGAAAGAAAATTTTTTGCTTTATTTGATTATGGCAGAGAATACGAAAGCTATCTGCCTAAGGGAATGGATACCTTCATGAAGGATTTTTAAAGGGAAACTGTCTAGTATACAAGTTACACATGAGGAAAACCACGAAAACGTCCATGCAGCTAGCCCGTTCATCGAGATTCGAACTTTGGACTGAAGGGGGCCACCGCAAAAAGATCATCAGGTATTCAGGAAAGGGGGCACCAAAAAATTCCCATTTTCAGTTTTACTATGGAATTTCGATGGATTTTGATTTAGTGCATGGCAACTAAATCAAAACAAAGAGAGAGAAGGAATGAAGGAAAAGCTATAGGAACCAAAATCTTTTAAATGCTTGGGCCTCTAAAGGTCTTAATCTGGCTCTGCCTGTACGATTTTAAGAGCTGGTATTTAAGTTAGCGTAGAACCGCATAAGCGAAACCAAGTGCTTCAAGTGCAACCAAGTGCAACCAAGTGCTTCAAGTGCAACCAAGTGCTTCAAGTTCAAGGTAAGTGTTTGATAAAAGTGAAATTGTGTAAAGCAAACTTAAGGCCACATACCGTCTGTACCACCTTTAAATCACCGTTGCTCCCTATGGGTATCTGACCTTTCTAGAAGGCCCACGAAAGCATGTGACTGCTGCATGTCGTATACATAAGATTTTTATTAAACGTTATGACAACTTCCTGCTGTTATCAGAAATACAAAAAAATACCAGTTCTTCTCCAGCTGGCATTACTCGATGATTAGCATCATTGATGCTAAGTACACTTACTTCCAAAAGTTAAGCACGGAGAGGAAAATGCTAATTTCCGGAAGCCAATCAGAATTGAAGAGGATGCAATTCGCTGCAGAGGTAGATGAAAGTATGCAAATATGTTAGGTAACAGCCAATCGCGCTTTCATGTAAAGAAATATGCAAAAAAGGCAGTCTGATAAGAAGCCAACTTTATGAAGGGTTAGAGAAGTTGATTGCAAGTGCTGATAGAAGGTGTTTAAAACTTTCGTACAATTTGTTTTCAAGACATACGTGTTTCTATGACATCCAGAAGACGAATGGAAGATTCTGAGCGCTGGCGTGCTGTGGGGTGCATTGAAGCAGGACAGTCGATCACAGATGTTGCTCTTTTCTTCGGCATTCATCATTCTGTAATTTCACGTTTATGGAAACAATTCCAAACCACACAGACAGTTGTCCGAAGTCCCATAGCCGGTCGCCCAAGGGTTACAACCCTCGCGGAAGATCGATATATTGCTATTGCAGCCAAGCGGAATCGCAGAGCGACCTCCCCACGTGTGACATCTATAGTTACAGCGTCCATTGGGTAAGGCGATATCTGCAGCTACTGTACTCTATGTCCGAAGATTACATATGAGTGGACTGTACGCCCGGGTACCTTGAGTTTGTGTTTCTCTATCCATTCAATCAAGAGGGGCACGATTACAGTGGTGCCGGGAACATGTCAATTGGAATGTGTCTGATTGGGGCAATGTCATGTTTACTGATGAGTCAAGATTTGCTCTGGAGCCAGATGACAAGCGTATAAGCATATGGCGTGAACAACGAACACACAGTCAGCCCCAAAACATCACCGAACATCACCCATTCCGAGGCGGAAGCATTATGGTGTGGGCAGGGATTTCATTAGGATACTTCACCGACCTCCGCATCTTTAAACGGGGTTCTTTGACGGTTGTCCGGTATCAAGATGAAGTCCTAGAACCCATTGTAAGATTCTACGCTGCAGCAGTTGGCCCTATTTTTGTTTTAATGGACGATAACGCACGTCCCCATACAGCTGACATCGTCGATGACTACCTGGAAAGTGAAGGGATTGCGCGTATGGCGTGGCCAGAATATTCGCCCGACCTTAATCCCATTGAAAATCTTTGGGATACTCTCGGCCGGGCTGTATCTGCACGTTTCCCACCTCCAGCCACTCTTATTGAGCTGGAAACTGCTCTACAAAAAGAATGGCGATTGCTTAATTCTGCGGTGGTTGACCACCTAATTGAAAGCACGGCCGCAAGGTGTAAACTTTGTTTACAGATGAGGGGGATCACATACCCTATTAATATCCCTTTTTTTCATTTTATGCTGTTTATTTTCACTTTATATATAATTCTGTTTAAGTCTCCAGTATGTCATTATCTGATAACTTACAAAAATGTAATATTGTTTTCATTTCTGTATATAATTATTGATTTTGTTTTATGCATAAATATATATGCTACTTTCCAGCCGAATTTTGTGTCAATCAAAGCAGTATTTGTTGATTTTTTTGCATTTTACATCTTCGTGCTTAACTTTTGCAAGTGAGTGTATATTACGCAAACAGTCTCTTACAGGAATGTGTTCTTTGCTATATCTCCTGATCATGTTATTTCAAATGATGAGGTATTGCTTGGAAGAATACGATCAAAAAAGACTGAATTTTATTTTCTACATTTTTCATATTGAAATGAGCGAAAATATAAGAAAACGTAAGTAAATTTTAAAAGATTCAATTAAAAAATAAGCAAAATAAGCTAGGGAAAAAATAAGTTATCCGGATAACTAAAGATTTGTATATCCGAAACTAAATCATAACTAAATATTTAACTAATCCGACTACTTTTTGTATATTGCTCAAGATACATAAAAACTAATTTTGCAGAGGCTTTGATGTGGAATTAGTGTTTAAAAATATTAACTCTACATCAAATCCACGACTTTCCATATAAATATATGATCGAAAATACAGATACAAACCGAAACAAAGCATGTAAGTTTTACAACGAAATTCACGGAACGTTTATTCACCTTTGTAGAATTTTAGGCTGATAATAAATCATAAAATGAAATTTGTTTAATCAATGGAACAGGTCTGAGAAATGAGCTTCTAATAGAAACTTCCAAAAGATTATACACATGACATTGCAACCAACTCAGTATTGGTCGATAGATTAACGGAGCTAAAGCTCTGATCTCTAGCGATTTTCTGGCACTAGCAGGTGTTATTCAATCATAGCATTGGATAAGAACCACTGCATTGCAAAGCAAACGATTTATGCACTAATAGGAAATCCGTTATGTATCTCCATTCGGCAGCAAAACCATAACTGCTTAAATGAAAAAAAAAAAATGACTTAGGATCAGAAAAGCAATTAGGCTTTTGTTCGTAAAATAAATAAATAAATAAAATAAATAAACGAAATTTCGCCTTCATCAACATTAAAAGAAAAAGATCAGCATGATGATATGATTCTTCGGTGTGAAGGGCAAACGAATCGAGGCCAGATTCATAAAAATAACATTTGCACTTAAAGGAAATCAAACGATTTGCTTTAAGCAATTGCGCATTTAATAGCTTATTGATGCCGGTAACTGCACTTTTAATAGCATATTTGAACTTTAACATTACAGTTTTAGAGGAAGTTAACCCTTATTCAGACACAGACAATTAAATACAGACAGACGCAAATGTTAAGGAAAGAGAATCAAGCTAGAGTCGTTAAACTCATATTAATGATACATTCCTAGAAATAATCATGTGCTCGAGACAAAGAACAACACACGTGTTGTCTCATAATCGCACAACACTGTTTTGAAAATCTTTATTCTCGAACATCTGCAAGGTGAAAACTAATGTTCGTGAAAAGGGCAAAACTGTGCAATAAGTTAAAACAATTTTTATAACTCTTTATATTTTACTTAGTAGGTAATATATAAAATTCATTTAAAATAAACAGACGTCCAAACCTCTCAGACCCCCATTCTCAAACTTGCCTCTGTGAAATCATTCTATTGGCGAATCCATTTTCTTAGAAACTCATTAAAATCACTTTTTTCTGGCCACTACGGATAGTATGATTGTTTGAAGACAGACCGTTGGGCCTGGGCTCGAATATCGAACAAAACATGGACGTTTGTGACAGTAATGTCTTTGAGAAATGGGGAAGGCATTTCAAAGCCGTCGATCTGAAAGTTCTCACGAGAGTTTGGAAGTAAGGATAGGTTATGATGCTGTCTGATTTTACTTCATCAATCTGAGGCACGTATAGTCATGCTGCATCAGTTTGAAGCACAAACCAATCACATAACAAGGAACCCAAGCAGCCTGCGGATGCAAAGAAGGATGGTTATACTAATTACCAGAATATGCACGGTCTGGCAAATGAGACTGATTTTTTACGGTAAAGATAAAAGCGCTATTGGTGAAGCAACGTATTTCATTTCAACGGCAAACAAATATATTTATAATCTGGGAATATTCTAGCGGCACCCACTAAGCATAATAGGAAAATACGTTGTCATTGCGTTTAATCAGTTAGATAACGTACTTTCATAAGTAGCATGCAGCAAAAGAACGAATGCTCTTTTTAATTCGGAAAAAGTTCTATAAAGGTAGCTGAAATTACGAGGAAGTGTACAGGGATAAATGTATATCCGATCCACACATATTCAGATGGTATTCCAAAAATGGTGTAAGCATGATTGAAGTTAGGCTGGAGTTCTTAGTTCTGTGTGTATGCACGAAAATCATTGTTCGACCGTAAAGATGAAGGCGGTCGACTTTGATGTTACTCAACAGACGATTTACCAAATTTTAATAGAAGACCTGAGCAAATAAAATTTGCTCTTCAATTTTTACCACATTTTTTTTTCTAACAACAGTGCTTCTTTGGAATTTATCCAGACTGGTTGTTGCAGCCTTTTGGATAACTTGAATTTTCTGAAAATATTGACTTTGTAGAGCATCTTGATAAAAAGAGCGTCATGGGTTAAGAAATGTATTAAATATGGTGGTTGTGCCATGATACTGATTTATTTTTTTATCAAAGAAATACAAGTTTCAATGCTCAAATGCCCTTATCTCAAAATTCAACATTGCGCTGAAGGGTCGAAAGAGCCTTTAAATCTGTTTCAACTTACAGTACAAATTATCCTTATTAATATCACTTCATATGTATGTTTTACAGAGAGTACTGACAACCAAATTCCAGTACTTTAAGGGGACGGTGGACTTTAAAAATTATTTTTTTAAGTTTTTGTTTCGTCAATGAGAAATTTTGTACATGTATGTCTTAAAACACCAGTTTGTAAAATATATGTTCAAAATTTCAATTTATTTTAAATTAAAATTTTTTAAACAAATAATTAATTATTTTAATAAAAAATTAAAAATGCTCCTTGCGCTCTAATTTTAAATATTTTTTTCTAATTTTTGCTTTATGTTACTTATAAAAGGTAGACAAAAGTATCTGTGTATCCGTTATTGAATATGAGAAATAGTAAATTTTTTTAAATGATTTTTGTGAACCAAAACCCAATTTTCAAAAAAATTTCACATTTTGTCAAACGTTATTGCACATTTAAAATTCTTAATATACTGATATCCACAAATGCATACACAGATCTACTGTAATATATAATAAGATAGTTCTTCCCAAATATCATTCATTTTTAACTAAAAATGAGACGCATGGAGCATTTTCAAAACATACAAATAGCGAAAAAATTCGTTTTGAGAAAAATGAGTTTAAAGTTTTCTTCAAAGTTACCTTTAATGCATGGTCATAAGAAACAGCAAATTGACTTTACATGTGAATTTGTAAATATTAGATATCATTTTGATACAATTTAACTATTTTTAATCCCATAATATTAAATATGACAAAAATAAACATATCGCAAATTGTCGTGTGATTCGACATAGAAACAATTTATGCATCATAACCAATGAAACTTTTAAAATGCACCCGCACTATACGTTTTACCTTCATTTGTAACATTTATTTTATCATTTAGTGTATTACAATATTTTTTACTGTTTCTGCTTTTTTTCCAAGCAGGTAAACTTCTCTTTTTGCTTTGGTTCAAGCGACGCTGATCACGTTTACTTGCAATGAGAAGGGAAAGCGAGTTTGCTTCCTTTTGTTCTATGCTTATAGCATTTACACAGCCAAAGTTAAATTCATTAACAGCTGATAACACTGATATTTCTAGCCTTTTTTTAGATATAAACACTTCTTTTGGGCAATTTTTCCAAATTAAACTATGAATACTTTCATTAGCATTTTGTGTTTTACCAGAAATGCATCTGGACAGCAATTCTGTACTCGCTAGCCTTTGATATATTGGTAATATCTCAGAAAGAACACTTTCGGATACTTTCGTTTTCATAGTCTTGTGTGACTTGGGCTTCTCTTCACTTGCTACTGCACGTTGGTAAAAACACCATGACAAAGTTCCAGTAGGACATTTTGAATGTTTTGGTGAAACATCAGTAGACGAGCAGTGTAGTAAGCTTGCATAAACTGCAGATTTCATTTTATCTACATCAGGTATATTGTCTTTTATTGCCTTTCGATAATAGTTTGTTAATTTTAAAATTGTCGCTTCCTTCATATTGCCTTCTTTCCGTCCACCGATACACACGCCTCTGCTACGTAGCTCTTTAACTTTATTGCGCAATCCTGCCCCCAAACGTTTCGCAACATGGTTGATGCATTCTTCTTTAGTAATTTGTACGTCATTCCCATAAAGATTCAGAGTTAGTAAATGATGATATGTTTTTGCATCCCCATCAGATAGTATTCCAACATATCTCATATTACACACGCTTATGGATCGCTTCCATAAAATTTCTGCTGCCTTCATTTCCATAGCATTAGAAGAACCAGAAAAATTTTTTGAACACTCTGATTTATGGCCTTCTAACCATATATGAAATTCCCCACTATTAGCACCCATATCTCGTTTCGCACACACACATTCAGGACAATATTTCGACAGAATTTCATAGTCAATAACTAACCCAGTTAAAATATCTATGACAATACCTATTCCATAAAGGGATGTATGTCCACGTTTTTGCCATGTGCCATCGTATGACACTGTTATATCTAAACACTCGTCATTGTTTATATTAATTAAATTTTTATGCTTGTTTCGAACAATATTTCGAGAAAACTGAAGAAAATCATCTTTTAGTTTTTCCTTTTCTTGCGACAAACTATGTAAACATTTAGCAAATGTCTTTTTATCCATAGCATGAATTCCCATAATCATGGAAAATACTTCTAAGGCGGCGTGGCCTTTTCCTATTTTCAAAAATGCTTCGACAAGTTTTTTGTTCACATCAAAAGTATTTGACTGCTTTACCCGCTCACTTGAAAATGTTGAACTAAATATTTTACCACAGTTTTTGCAAAGTAATTCAAGTTTTGTAGCATATCCATATATTCCTTTCGAAACAATAGTTAAAGAATTAGTTGAGCACTCATCACATTTTATATTGCACAACAATGGATCCCACATCCTATGATTCATCAAAATATATGAATCATCATTTTGATTATCACAATCAGACTTTACTACTAAACATTCATTTAGTTTCTTTTCACTGGCACTTACTGAAGTATTCCCTTGAGCTATAGAACTTTCAGAAAATGTTATTTGTTTATTTTCGCAAGGAACTTCTGCACTGTTCAAAGTCACATCATTTTTCGAATTAGCTGTCCATCGCTTTTCAATTTTGCTGACAGCTGCAAGTTTTTTCTTCGATGGTCTTGCTTTAGGTTTACGGTAACGACGACTTATCGCATGCATAATGTAGATTAAAAATATAAACTTTTATGTAAGTGTTACCAACTAATCTACAAATGTTTCAGTCCCAAATAACTCATTTATAAAACAGTCCTGCAAAATGCAATGGTATTACAACAACACAGCAAACACAGCAAATTACACAAATTACACAGCAAAGTATTTCATAAGCAGTATTAAACAAACTGTAAACAGTGAAATGGCAGTTACAGTTAAAACGCCGTGTTGCCAGATTTATAAAGAACTAAATATATAAATTATAATATCGATAAATAGCTGTTGAAATACATTTGTTTACATTTTCTCCAAAATTTAAAGGGCAAAGTTTATGCTGTTTACATATTTTAGATGCTTATAACTTCTTTAAAAATTGGAATATTTCGATTCGGTTTTTTGCATACTATGCAGTTAAGTATATAGAATATTATGAGAGTAAAAAAAAATTTCAACATTTTAGTCGATTTTTAGCTATTTTAAAGTCCACCGTCCCCTTAAATTACATGACTTTATCTGAGTAACTTTTCTGCGAATGTTTATGAACTAAGCAGTGTAACAAGAGCTGGAAATTAACGTAACATTTTGATTCTGCTAATTGCAATGAAAAAAAAATTACGCAAAATATCGATGCTGATTCACAAATTACAAATCTTCCTGTAGAAAATTACTATATACAATACAATGTCATTATTTGAAAAATCCTTAGAATGCGCCTCAAAGAAAAATCATTAAAATGTGTGTGAATTGCAAATATATGGATATATAAACATCTAATAAATAAAAATGCGAAAATTTATTTTCAATACCACCATTCCATAGCTGCCAAACTTGAAGTTTGAAAAAACGAGAGGTTCTCGTGCAAAAATTGGGAGTTCCTAAGAAGTTTGGCGCCATTTTAAAAGAATTCCAAAACTGACCTTAAATTTACTTTGTAACGCATGACTGACTCATGCATGAACTATTTATAATATCATTCAGATATAATACATATTAATATTTAATTAGATGTTATTAGTTTTATGTTTTGTGGCTAATTTCATTATGCAGATTTCTTACTCTTTTATACTGAGAAATTTATCCTGAGTAAGGAGGGAAAACTTTCATAAGTATTTTTAAATACGATGAAAATAAAATTAATGTACGGAATACTGTGCGGATAAACTTTGCATTATTAATGTAAAGAAAAATTAAATACAAATATTAAGTGATTAACATTGGTTGAATCTTTTCAAAAATTTCTGCAAATTAGACATTTGATTAATTAATCAGAAAATTATGTAGAAAATCATTAGGAGAGGGGAACTGAATTTTTCTCAGTTTAAGTTTCATTAATTTAATCCATTTCATTTACTGCTCAAAAGCATTTTCCTTTACGCTAAAAGTTTAAACTTCGAAGATTCGGTGATTTAATGGGATACTAGGAGATGTGATTAAAAAAAAAAAAAAACGGGAAAGACGGCAACTATGCAGTTCTCTCGGTCCATGTCGTTTCCAATTTACTCATTACCAAATTACCACACTTATGATGTAGTCAAAATTTTTCCCGACAATCAGAAGTTTTTCGCACAATCAGAAGTTTTCTCACTGAAATTAATGCAAAAACTGAATTTTCGATATTTAATGCCTATCATTAAATAATGAAGAATCTGTGTGCATGAATGGAGGTTCGCGCATTGTGGAAAAATGGCAGCACTTGTAACTACCAAGTTTTGAACACACATAGTCCTTCACCAGAATATATTGATACGAATTTTTGTAGATATATAAATAATTTTTGCGAAACTATGTGTGAAATTGTAGTTGTATAATGTAACATGACATGTTTGGAAGAGACGAAGCTCTGTCAGAAAAATAAGATTACAGGGACAAGTCCATTTAACATTGAGGTAAATGGCTATCTCGCTTAATTGACGAGATATCGCCAAGCTGGCGATGGTTCTGGCGACTAACTTTTATCATCAAATCTGTCGACAAATCGTCAGGTCGCCAAACTTGGCGACCATTTGACAACATTTCGATCCGATTCCTGTATAACTGTAAATGGTATTGTAATTGAATAAATATAACTGATGCGTATGTGTAACTGTAACCGTATCCGGCCCTAATATGTAACTTTAACCGTATATGCCTTCCAGTAGTTTCAAGAAATGGAAGGTATTACAGAATCTTCGGTTGACGGGATAAAACTATATAACGCAGGATAGAGCAGTTTATCAGTTCGGAGTCCACTACGGAGTACTGAGATATCTCCGTGTGAACTTTGCTCTTTAGATGTGCTTTGCATAGCGTTGTGTTTAGTAGTTTGAAGTAATTGTGCCTTGTGATACTGAGAACAGCTTTACGAGTATTTTTGTGAAAAATAACAGAATCGTAAAGTGTTGCTTTTGGTAAAATAAATTTTATCAAGCTATCGTCTTTTCTGCGTGCATTCAATCCGTTATGAACCCATGCGCACGCTACAATATGCATCTCGAAGCTTGAATTTTGAATTTCTAATTTTTTTTTAAATTATTTCGAGTTTACTTCATATACTGTTCGAATTTAAAGAAGTTATGCAGCCATATAAAAAGCTTTGTGTTACCACATGATAAACCATCAAATATTAACTTCTCAAATTTTATCAAAAACTTAAAATATGAAAGAAGTGTATTGCCACTCAGCCAAACGAATACGTTTCTCATTCGAATTCAATCAACAAACTTAACCAATTCAAAAGAAATTCTACTACAGCCCAAGTTAAAACGTTTTTATCTTCCTCGCGACAGTGTGTTGTTGTTCTGCGAAACTTTAAGATAATATTTAATTATTCTTTAAAAGTTTTTATGTTATTAATTAACAAAATAAGCAATTTACAAGCAACAAATGCAAATTCATTTCAATTGTTATTAACTACTAGCTGAAGGCGTGAAATTACGTTAGCTGGATTTATTAGAGAAATTATAAAAATTTTACATAGTGAAAGGTTCTTCTGTACATATATTAAATACTTTTCAATGAAATGATAGAAAATAGAAAATACTCACCATTTGAGCTGCAGAGAACATATTTATTTCTACTTCTAGTTAAAAGTGAACACTATTAAATTTTGGTGACGCATATTTTTGTCATCACTACACCAGTAATAGTGTGAAAGCTGGTCAGTAATTTTTACATATCGTCTACATCAAAAGCACTGAAATGACACAGTGATGTTTTCGTATTCTTTTACGCTAATAAAGCATTGTTCGCTCTCAGACTCAAGCGGAAAAAGTGAAGCGAAATTACGTTAAAGATTGGAGAGCTGACAGCAGCTTGTTTGTTTAAATCCAGCTGTTACAGCAACTGCATGTATAATACTCACTCCTTTCTACACTGAAAATTTACCGATCCATACTTCACCATTATATGAAAGAATAGTTTTAAGCTTCTCTTAGAAATACCAATAAAAAATAAAAAAAACTTAAAAGAATCTGAAAGCTTTCAGATTTAATATTACACCCAAATGGGCTTCTTTTTTAACGTTTTGTGTGCTACCTTTATTTATTAAATATCATGTTCTTCGCACTTAAACCATAAAATTCAATTCAACAGCAATATCGCAAAATATTTAAAAACACTATATCTTTTCAATTTTCGACAGACAGTCTCGCAAGCTGGAGATAAAGATATTTTATTGCGTACAGTGTTGCCGCAGCTGGCTTTCAAATCGCTGAGTTTGTTAACCAAAAGTTCATTAAGTATTGTTAATAAAAAATTTGTTTATGATTTACAAAACGTGAAATAGATAATAACACAAATTCGAAATTCAAAATTCGGGCTTCCAAGTGCCCATGTTCGGGTGGAGGATTACGCTATTCAAAATTTGACGGCTCTAGGTACCGTCGTTTTTTCCCAGTGTGAGAAATATACCTGCATTCATGAACATTCTCCTCTATATAATTGCTTTTAAAATAATATAGGACGATAATGTTTGGTCGCACCATTTGAAAAGCGAATTTCAAATTTCAAAAATTCATAATTCAAAATAAAATTGCAAATAAATTTTGAATTTATTGGTACCCATTAGTTACCACTTGTTTTCCATTTTAGAGTTTCCCTGGTTCCCATTGGCATTTCATTTTCCTGTAACTAATTTAAACTTTGCGCAATAATTTTAGTAAGTAAATATTTATATACCTATCATCTGTATTACTAAATGATGAAGAATCTAGGTGTATGGCATTATGAAAAAACGTCAGCATCTATAGTCGCCAAATTTTGAACACCCATAATCCTTCACCCGCGTGGATATGAGGCATTTTCGCTTGGAAAATCTTCTAAGAAGGCATCCCTTCCCTCAGGGAGATAGCCCTTGAGTACTTTACCGCAACCAAATAAACTAAACCAAGCAGCTTCGAAATCAGAATTTTGAATTTCAAATTTGTTTTTAATTTATTTCCTATTTTCTGAAAATTTAATGAATTTTTGATTAATAAACTCGGCGATTAAAAAGCAGAATGTTGCCACTCTATAAGCGCAAGATAAGAGTACGGTTTTTACATTTCAAATTTAATCAGAAAATTTGGCGGTTTAAACGAAATGTGCTGCCACTCGGCAAGGCGTAATTTTTCTTTCGAAAACTCGTGGCATCAATTTCCTAACAGGTGTGAAATTAATTTATGAATTAACCAGTTTTTCTATGAGTTCTTCATAATAAGATGACCCTTTTAATAAAATATATATTCTTCCTCGAATAATCAAATCAGTCACTCGCCATGATTTCTTTTAAATAAAAAATTCTGATGCGAATTCCACAAAATGAATATTCACCTTAAAATCTTCATCTAGAACAGTTTAATATAACCACAACCATCAAAATCACAACTTTAATAGTTTTAATGTTCAGTATAATCCATAGCCAGCTTTACACTTACATTGCCAGCTTTACAATATTCAACATATATACATTTCTTTACAAAAACTTATGACGAAGTTTTTCTCGGGGATATTTAGACTTATATCCCTTCACAAAAATATTAATATTCTTATTAAACTACCAGACGTCAAATTTCAAAGTCACGCATATTATTTTTTAAAATCATTTGTACCGATAAGCTAGCAAAATCGGATATCCCAGGACTTTAAGGCTAGTATCACATATCCATTTGTTTTGGGCAAACAACTACTTCAAACTATTTTTCTAGCTGCTGTACCATTGAAGGACAAGGGATTTTTTTTCTTTCTTTTTCAAAAAATTGTAAGTTGTTTGTTTTCTATAGCATCCATTCCCCCACATCAACTGTATTTTTTAATGCAGAACTAGTTTTCCGTTTGCCAGGTAATCCCAAAGTAATCCGCGGTGATTCACTGTTTTATAACATATGACAAAGAACAAAAATCATACTAAAGAATTGGTTTTTTTTTTTTCGAAACGTTTTGAATGTATGGTACGACCATAATTATACCGAAAACTCTGGCAGCGATCACTTCTATAGATGACAGAAAGGAAAGCATTTGTGGGCTGTTTAGGTGAAGGTTCATTACATTTCGTTGCCACTAGACTCACTTGGTATGGCGCCTTTACGACAAGCACTTGCTATTAAATGATAAACTTCGGCTGCATTGAAAAACTGTTTTACTGATGAAGCATTTAACCGAATTATTATTATTTGCCATTACAAATATCTACGGTGTATTTTTTGCTAGGTTTTGAAGCAGTTAATTATGCTATCACGGTAATTTATCTTAACTATAATTGCTTACCACAAATGGATCAAAAATGCGCTTATTAACAATTTATTCTTTATTTTATCTTTCAATAATATAAAAATTTGTTACAATTTATAATGCATTTAAATGGTATAATTTACACTACATGTAATTGATAATGACTTTCATGAACTTTCGCACCATGAGTATAATAAACGTCTCTAACACTATACATTACGTATCGCACCATAAATGTAATTTATAAATACCGTCTTTGACTTTATACCTACTTCGTTACAAAATATTTTAAATATGATACCTTAGAATATAATCATAACAAAACAATTGCATGCTGCTGCTACATTTTTTTTTAATAAAAGAATTCAGTTTGATGCAAGGGGATTCGAAAAACCACAACTAATGACAGAAGGAGATTGGGAATGTGCTGCTAATTTCTGTATAATAGCAGGACATAAGCGGAAAACCTGTCATTTCTAACTGGAAGGAGTAACTAGTACAAATGAAATTACTTTTATTAGAATTCAGATGAAAACGAAAGTATATTTTCAGATTTTGAGAAAAATAATAAATTGAAATTTTAGCTGGACGAAATTTTTCGGCATATTTTGCAACACCGATCAAAACTCTGTTAAACGCAAATTAATCAAATCAATAGTTATAACAAAACAGACTGCTAATTGTGTTCGATGTGATAAATGCATCTGTGAAAAATACGCATTCAGGTAGCAACCCATTTGCAAGAAACATTCTTATCTTAAATGCATATACTTACAATTTTCGCAAGAAATTATTCTAAAATTAAATAAATATAAAATAATAACAAACCATCTTTTAAACTGCTTGTTAAATTGAATAGAAGTAATAAAATTATTTATATTACGTTCAACTCTGTTGGTTGCAGCGCTGAAAAAAAAAGTGAAATGGTGAAACACACATGTGAGAATAATGCAAGTAAACTCAAATAGTTTCCATAAGATTTACCTTTATCCAATAGAAATAAGTTTTCTTAAGCATTTAATTATTTAAAATTCGATTCACTTATGCAACCAGTCTCCTAAGATAGTTCTTATAAAAAAAAGGAAAAATGATTTTAATCACTCCAGTTAGTATAATTTCACGGGTCCAGCTAGTAATTAAATATAACAGAACTTACAAAACTGCGTTTATTGCTTTTAATCGCCTAGATTTTTAAGCAAGAACAGACAAATCAAATTTGGAAATACAGGGTGTTTATAAAGTCCCGGACCCATTTTGATGTTTAATAACTCATAAAATAATGAAGATATAAACAAATTTACGGCATTTATTGATGGAATAACTTATATATTTTCCTTTTCAGGTTTGAATATCTTTACTTTTGTAAATATCGTCTGCGCGTGGGGTTAATTTCAGATAATTTCATTTTCCAGTCTAAATATCTGTACTTTTCTAAATATCGTCTGCTAATCGCCATAATGTGCGCATATGGGGATCTGAAGACCCCCATGAATACCGTGAGACACAAAGGGATTCCCCAAAGGTTAATGTGTGGTGTGGACTAATGCACGGCCGCCGAGTCATTAGGCCTTTCTTTTTTTACAGAAAAGACGGTCTCATCAGTCGTATACTTAACATATTGGAAAACTTCGTATTTCCACTAGAAGAGCTTCAGCCACATGTCTTTTTGCAACAAGATGGTGCACCACCTCATTTGGGGTACCATTGTTCGTAGTTATCTGAACCTCCTCACCTCCATGCAATTCCTTGGCCATACAGATCACCTGATATAACGCCGCTGGACTTTTTCCTTTGGGGATTTGTAAAGGACAACGTTTACAGGAGGAGAGTATCAAACATTGATGACCTAAAAGCCAGAATTGCAACCGCACTAGCCTCTGTGGATGCCGACATGCTTGCCGGTACCTGGCGTGAAATTGAATATCGATTTGATATTCTCCGTGCGACGAAGGGGGTACAAGTGGAAGTTCATTGACAAGGGTTATGAAAATTTTTGAGTCCATCTAACCATTTATGTTATTAATTGTAATCTAAATTTTAATCTATCTTTATTATTTTATGAATTATTAAACATCAAAATGGGTCCGGGACTTTATAAACACCCTGTATATATATTTCAGTCTTTGCCGAAGAGCAATACAGTGGCGTGTCGAAGATTAAAATATTTTATTTCGAGTAGTGACAACACATGTCTATAAAACAGCTAAGTTTTTAGATAAAATTTGAACCATAAGTATCTTACGCTTTGCCAAATGGCAACACGTGTCAAAATAGTCAAGACTGTTAATAGCATTAAATTTGTACAAAATACGAAATAAATAATTCTAAACCAAAATTCAAGCTTCGAAAAACATACGCATGTTCGGGTGAAGTACGTGCGTTCAAAAGGTGCACTGTTTTTCCACAACAAGAGGAACATACAAAAATACATACTCACATACCGACTCTTCCTTATTTAATAATAAAAATGATCGTCTCCGTTAGTTAAAAAATTAACGCATATTAAATAGAATAACTGTTTAATTGTATTTAGACACATTTTACATTTCAGATAAAATAACTGTTTAACTATATTTAGATATATTTTATTCTCTTCGTCATGCCACAATTGTCATAATATATAGGCAATCTGGGTTTACAGAAAAAGGTAAATTGGCCTAATTCCAGCCTTTTAAAAAGCATAAAGTTTTAACAACAGTGTGCAGTCTTGTTGGAAAGTTCTCCCAGAAAAGAACTTAAAAAAGAACACGGCCTGCTAGCTGTCATCGGTAAAACCATTATTTCATTTTCTGTCACTAAACGTTTAAAACGGTGCTAGCGCCATCTATTATACCTTTGTGTAACAACAAACTTTCTTCCTAGGAATTGATTCTATGAATATGAGCGCTAAGATGATATTTAAAATTTAAGTAAAATTATACAGAAATATACAAAAAGGCAAAAAATAAAGAAAACAAACAAAAGTCAAGAAAACAAAATGTATGATAAGACGTATATCTTTATGAGATACTTTTAATGGCAAATGTTTGTGTCAGGATGGCCGAGCGGTCCAAGGCGCTGCGTTCAGGTCGCAGTCCGGTTCTCCGGGCGTGGGTTCGAATCCCACTTCTGACAAGAAATAATTTTTAATAGGAATGGCTCGTAGCAAATTTAATTTGTTTCATGATATCAGAAATCCAGATATAGATCGAAAATTACACATGCTTTGGATGTAAATATGGCTTGTAATTATAATACTAATTAATATAAAAGAATCCAGAAATGAGTAAAAAATGTACTGAGAGTAAAATATGGTTGGTCTCGGCAGAGATGCATAGTAAACATTTTTTTTTTTTTGCCTGCCTCAGAATCCGGTGACTTTTGTGGAAGTTAGATACAATTGCTGATGTATCTTCAAGATCAATGTTATATATACCTGCTTTTACATATACATATATATATATTAACCACTTATTTATAAAATACTCAAAATTTGGAATACCTCTTTCTTTATTAATGATGGATATTCATCTATTTAATTTACCGTGCGTGTATGTTTAAATTACAGTTTACACGTTCCTTAATAAATATGTATTATATTATCCTTTTACATTGCTTTAGTCAATCAAAGGCATGTGACCAAACTAACGGCAATCTTAATTTTACTTAGCCTAAGAGATTTCAATAAATGGCGTTCCAGATATTTCGAATTCGGATACTGAATTTCTTTTTGTAATCGGTATTTTAGGATTAAGAATTTTTTAAAAAATTCCTTAGGTCAAAAATTATAATTAAGGATTTCTTTGCTACTGATGAAGAGGGGCCTGTACCTGTTTGCCCTCGAAATCTTTTATTGAGTTCTTGACTAAATCTACACAAGGTCTTTGCATTGCTAATTTTAAATTAAAGGCTACCTTAATGCAACACACAGTTACTTCTTATGAATTCTTGTACTGCTTTAGATTTTCTCTGAAAGAGCTGAAAATTTTTCTTGTACTGAGATATTTTATTTAAGTGAATCTATGAACAAAGCAATTTTCTTTCTGGAGTCATTTGGAGGGGGGAAGTTTAATCTAACAATGAATATAAGTATTCTATATAAAGGTTACAGAGTGCTATTACAATATTATATTATTAATAAGAGAATTTTTGTTTTGTTTCTTTACAGATGTTCAACAAGACTTACTGTATGCTACATACAGAGATAAGAATTTTAGGTGTCAGATTGGTGAATTCTATTCTTTTGTTTATACAACATTTCGGCTGCCATTGCACAAAGGCATGCAACTTTTCATGACTTTTATGTTACTGTTTTTCATTTCTATGTACAGTATACATTTCCAAGTATATATATGGGGAATTATTAGCGAGAATTAAGCTCAAAAGTTTCTAGAATTAAGCCCTCTGTTAAACCGAAATATTTTTTATTGCATGCTATGTTTATACTTATAAATTTTATTTTCACAATACACAGTTTAGTACATATAACTACATGTTTCTGCATATTAAATACCATAATGATGCACATACTATTGTACATTATTTACATACATTGCTTACAAATACACTTATTAAACATAAACTTCCTATTATACAATACATTACTTACTACATTACTATATATTACACTCATGTGAAATTCTATCTGTTGCACATTGCTTATTTCTCACTGTTAGCAATAAGTATTGCAAATGACAGATATTTCTTATTGTACGTTACATTTCATACATTGGATATAAAATTCATTTTATTAATACCTATAATATTTTAGAGATGTTAGCCTATCCCATTTTAATTTTAGGTAGAGGGTTGTAGAGCGTTAAATCACAGAAAGTTAATTTAAAAATTGCTGTTATTCTGTCAAAAATACTCTCCTTGATTCAATTTACTATTTATATTTGTTCAAACTATACACATTATAAAGTACATATACAGTCTCCGTAGTACATACCGATAAGTATATCAGACACAAAATTACATTTCACATATTGTAAATACATATTAATGTAGCACAAGGTCTTCTGCATTTTACAGAGTAAAAACTATGCATCGAATTGGCAAGTGTAGGCAACAATTATTATTGGTCATAATAACTAGAACCACTTCTATTAGCTAATAATTACTACTTTCACTTCACCTATCGCTCAGCTGAAGTGTTGTTATGACTAAAATCAACAAGGGGAATTACCGAGTCTAGAAAGACTAATAAAATGTTATAATACGAAAAAATTGATTCTTGCTTTTGTTTTGCGTTTAAATTATTATTAAAAAAAAAAAAGAACGTTATAAGCGACAACATACTGGTGACCTCGGAATTATTAATAAGGATGTCAGAAACGGAAGAATCGGCGACGAAAGAAGAAATAGCACGGGTAAGTGTGAAAATAACTCCTTTTTGGGCTGGAAAAGCGAGAAATATGGTTTTACCAAGTAAAGGGATGAGCTAATATTTTGGCTGGAATCCGATAATAATCATGTGAGGACCTGATTAAGCTAGGTTATTTTGAACATGGAAAGCATAAGAGGGCTATTTGCCTGACGGAAGGGATACCTTCGGGGAAGACTTTCTAAGGAAAACTGACCTGTATTCACGTTACACATACAGAAAACCAACCATGCAGTCAGCGCATGGTTTAACACCTACCCTTTTTTTTCGCGCAGTGTATATACGTCGATGATTAAAAACATATTTTATTTATTATATTACTTTAAACATGAAAACATAGCCGAATTGCCTAGCTTCATGAGAAATTCTGTGTCACTCAATGCATAACTTTTTCATTTATGTCACATTTGTTATCGCGTGCTAACTTTCGGAAGGCAGCGTAAACTGGAGACATGAAATATGCTTAATAAAATCATCAGCTATGGGGCTTATATGTTTATTGCCATGTTACAGGTATTGTTTGACACTTCCTTGTTCAGTCATACCTCCACATCCAGTGACTAGGTATCTCCATAGTTTACAGGTAGACGCTAGGCCAGCATCTTTGTAGTCCCACAGGTGAATCAGGTATTGCTGAACCTAGCTGTTAAGCTTCCACGCCAGTTTTGAGAAAGAACTCCCGAAAACACTATCAGAATGAAAACCGACCCTAGGACATGACAAGTCTCTCTGCAGTGACTTAACTAGAACTCTACGACCCTATGCAAAACATTTTCCTGCACCCCCCCTCCACAATAAATTTACTGTGCTTAAAAAAAAGTGAAATGTTAAAAAAAAAAAAATCAAGTATTCCAGGAGCTAATGTTTTGATGATGATCTTTATCAGATCTGGAATAATTGTTAAAAAATTAAAATGCAAATGATTAGAAATGCAGCGTGATTGCGCATTGCGTAATGCCACTAGAGGGTGTTGAACTTCGTTCTTCTTGAAATATAAAACAGGTAAGCAGAGCTTGTTTAAGTGTATTTAATCTTCAATTAGTTTTATTAAGGAAACTGAGGTAGATGCCGTTACCCCGCCATCTAAGCCAATATCAGCAGCTGTCAGACTTCAAGAGGGAAAGAATCATCGGGATGATGGAAGCTGGGTGGTCAGCTCGGCGAGTAGCTCGTCCGGCAGGCCGTTCTAACTTTACTGTGAGGAGGTGCTGGAACCAGTGGATAGAAGAGACGTCATTTACAGCCTCAGGACGCCCTCGACAGATCAGTCGTCGAGAAGACCGGCACACCATACGACACGCATACGTAGAGGCAGCTGCCTCATTGGCCGCTATCCAGACACAGGCAGCAGCTTCATTACGCGCCCCTGTGTCTTCCCGAACTATCGCAAGGCGCCTGGTTAATCCGTTATCACGGGGCCCATTACCAATACCCTCTTAAACACTCTGTTTAAGAAGGTGTTGCCATTACGTGTGCTGCCAATGATACCTACCCACCGACGCCTCCGTTTCGAATTGGTTTGCCGCCTTCCGACAGGAATGGACTTTAACGGAATGGAACAAGGTCATTTTCAGCAACGAATCTAGATTCAATTTGACCAGTGATAACAATCGTGTTCTTGTGTGCAGGCCCCGTGGTGAACGCCTCGATCATGCCTTCGCTTTACAGCGCCACACGTTCCCACAGTTAGTATGATGATATGGGTAGTATGACAGTTAGTATGACGTGCCATTGCGTACGATACACGGTCACCCCTAATATTATTCCATGGCACAATGACAGGCCAGCGGTAGGTCCATGACATCCTTCAGCCACTCATGGCAGGGCTCCCAGGCAGGGCTCTGTTTTCAACAAGATAATGCTCGGCCACACACAGCACGGATCTCACAAGACTGCCTCCGCCACATTAACACTCTTACTTGGCCTGCTCGATTTCCAGATTTATCACCAATCGAGCATATCTGGGATCATTTGGGACGGCAAGTTGGACAGCCTAAGAGATTGGCCGAACTAGGGGCGCGTTTATAGCAACTGTGGAACGAGATGCCTCGGGACACTATACGGAACTTGTATGCCTCAATGCCCGCTCGTATCGCATCGCTCTAGAGGTGGTCCAACAGAGTACTAAAACTTCCGTTCATGTGTATTTTTTCTGCAATAAATGATCCTTTATTCTTTGATTTTCTAATCACTTACTTATATCAAAGTAGTACTTACATATGTAAAATTTCGTTTCATTCTTATCTTTCTTGGTGCGCAAATTTTTTATGGCAATGAGTGTAGTAACAGTTGTACTTCCAGTGCATTAGTAAAGTCTTCTTTACATCTTTTCTGTATTTTTGAAACATTATTCATAATTTCTGTATTTCTTCATGATGACAGAGTTTTACGTTTCAAAGAGGAAAACGTCACTGCAATTTTTGTCATTCCAGTTATTCTACAGTTTAACTGAGTATTTAAAATGTCGACAGCAGGATAAAAAAACTGTTTCTTTTTTAAACAAATTTCGGAATTTTCAAACGTGTTATCTTCGCATAACTCATCAAAAATTTTTTTTTCTCTCTTTATTTTTCTTTCATTTTCAAATTTAGTTTCTGATCCCAATTATTTGTAATAAACTGAGCTTTTGCATGATATCTTCAAACTTGTTTCTTATATCTTTCATAATCATAGTAATCCTTTTTAGATGTTGATGAGCTTCATTCAAGTCGATTTATTTTCTTTGCAATACTTGAGACGCTGCATTAGTAAAAGATAAAACTTTTTCCATTAAATCTGTTAGGAATACAAATTCAAAAAATTCCATTTTTTTCTAACTCATTTGTAATGTTTTTTTCTTGCGCTTTCTTTTTAAAGTTAATATAATATAATTTAACGCTTTTAAGATGTCAAAGTATCTTATTTTAATTGCTATCAAAGATGATAATCATCCAGCCCACCATATAGGATTTACATTTTTAACAGTAACATCAGAGTCTCTCGAAGAAAGTAAACTCCATTTTTTTAGACTTTCTCCAAAATACATGTAAATATTTTAAAGAATTTTGAAATATTTGCGTAGCTCTCTTACACCTTGCATGGCATCATTGCACGTGCTCGCCTCAAGAAATTCGAAACTTGTTTCACAATAGACGAGCAACAGCCTGGGCCCGGTTATCACTTATAACTTGAAAGCTGTCCTCTAGAGAGGAATCAAAACGAAAGTATACCGCTTTTTTGTTTTGCTTTCAGTTGAAGTTTGGATGTGCGCAACACTGATTTCAACTGTTTCACCTGTTTCCTATCTGCGTCATATAGGTAGGGGGCCCTTAAAAACTTAAAAGAAGACGGCAAGTTTTAAGTTTAAACATTTAAACGTTCTTCAACAGAACATTCAAGGGCCCCCTAAGCCTTCAGATCTCTATGCGACGTCATTCCTTGCATATCTTTATTCACGCCATTGTCTCTCGGTGTAATTATCTTATTAGTAGATGCCATATAAACCTCTTATTCGTGGTTACAACAAGCAGGCAAGATGGCACTTTTAATAATTTTCCAAAAGTGCCACATTTACCTACAGATTTACTCAGAAAAGGTACAGTCC
>KK117719.1:119103-148172 GCA_000611955.2 Stegodyphus mimosarum
AATGTGTTTTTGCCCCTTGCTGAAGCACTTGTTTGTAAAGATGAAGGAGAATTTTGGAATCAGTTTTATAGATTATTTTGATTATCTGATTACTTACAAAATCTGAGCCTGGAGCCTTGTTATCGCTAAAATTTTTTATTTCACTGTTGATATCTTAAGTCGTCTGGTGGCGATTAATGCAGATTCTTATTTTCCTTTGTTATTGAGTATCGTCATTTGGAACATCATACATGAATATTGCTTGTAATATTTTGTTTGTTGCTTCACTGGAAGTTTTCTGAGAAGAATGTGTGTTATTAGTGTTGGTATTACAATTTTACTGTTGCAGTACTATATTTGAGGGCATGAAGTTTCTTAGTCGTAATATAATTTCTAAATAGAATAAAAGCACGCATTTGAGGGGGAAAGGAGAACAGCCATTTACTAGAATGCAAGCCCACTTAAAAAAGGCCAAATGTCAGGATGGCCAAGCTGTCCAAGGCGCTGCCTTTAGGTCGAAGTCTCGTTCTCCGGGCTTGATTTCGAATCCCACTTCTGACAATGACTAATTTTTTCGGTTGGGTGGCTCTGTTCCGAGTAATTTACCAGTAGCCAATTCAGCCCCTCGCTGACGTTCACTTCTTCTAAAACAAGAAGCCAACTCAGAGTTTTTATCCTTACCTTCGACGTCCGATAAAGCCGATCTATCCATTTGAATTCCTTTTAGCTACTAAGAACCTGCTTCGTCCTCATAATTGTTTTCCTAATTTCCTCACTCCAAAGTAGCTAAAGTTGGGGAACGTATTACTTCAGGCTCCTATTTTAGATTATTTCAGCAAGAAAACAGGAAAGTGCTGCTATGGTCAGCGGCTAAATGCCTGTACACGTACGAGTATCTGAAAAAGGCCGAAAAAACATAATGGCGCAACAAGAGGTTTTACCGCCCGTGCCGGTCCTTGAATGTATAGTCAATTTTGATGGACAAGAGAAACCTAAAAAATGCGGTAATAACATCTAGAGTAATAAATTAAAACTACATTTATTTTTGGAGTAAAACTTTAACTCCAACATTTTAAAATTCTATTTTGCTTGCCTTTCTGCTCACAAAACCGTTGATGACTTTGTAGAGAATTACTTCATGTGTCTAGTTGCTGTTCTGTAGAAAGAACTCTTAAATGCAAAATACTCAGTTGCAGGTCTAAGTATATCTTAAATGATTTTTACTGAGAAAACTGTTCTCGCAACTAGAAGCACTTACAGCAACTTCGGGAAAATTCGCAATAGTATCACAATACTTGTTATTTTACAATTGAAATTACTATACTTGAAATTTGTTCTGTAAACTGTATTTTAGAATAAATTACGAAAATTCGACCGTCATTCTAACTCTAGTTCGTTTTTCTTAGCAACAAAAGAAATAAAATGCTAAAATATTTCTCTCTTAACTTAGTGTCATCGTGTGTGATTATTAGTGTCATCATGACCACAATTTAGCTAATATTCGTATTTTTCATTCATATATACGTTTCGACGGAATAAGGGAGGTATAACAACATGATGTGGCTATTGTAATGTCATTGTGACTTCTTTAAATACTCTACTTAATGTAAAAAATAGTATTTCTTCTCTATTTAATTCCACATGGGAATTCAAAATCTCTCTTTCTTAACCTACCCTGATAATCCACATGAATAACCCGCATAAAAGACTGTGGGCTGATCGCTTCCCCTGTCCCTCTTTAGCTATACCACTGGTAATAGTAAAATAGAGGAAATAGAAGCTCGCCCAGCAATGTCTTCCCATAGCAGCCGCGATCACAAATACCTACATTTGCATTTCAAACAGATAAAACCAAATATGAAAGGAAGTGAGGATGAAGATCTATACGGAACTTGCGCGTCTTAACAGATTACAGACTCCTCCTTGTAAGGTGCATACAAATATGATGTAAAGAGGTCGCGGTCTAGAGGTCTATGTTACCTAGACAGCATTTGACTCCTTCCTTAATTTGCTTTCATACCCATACTCGTTTAGAAAAAGAATTATTTTTTTCCCATTATCACTTGAAACATCACATTATACTACATGGTACAGATAATACATTTTCCCACTGATCTGCCATGTTTTAAGATTTAAGCTTCGATCCCAAAATGGCTTACTTTCGTACGTTGAGAGTGGAAAGAGATCTTTTATGATTTCCCTAGTATACATAAGAACATTATTACATAAGAACGTACGAACCCATTTCATTCTAAATATTTGCAGCAAGACTTTATACATTCAGAAATTATCTATCCACTCAGGCATTTTTGATAATTAAGTTTCGAGGCTTTTTCAACATTATTATTTTCCATTCTACTCTATATTATCTCAAAATTTTGCACACTGAGTATAAATAGAATTAAAAGTTAAAATGAATAAATATTATTTAGAAAATATTTAAAACGAGAACGAAATTACAATCCACTGAGGATGTCTCTTAACCTTATCCAAAAAATAAAATAATTGCTGAAAAATTTTCGATTAAAAAATGTGAAGAAAATTGTCTAAATAACTAAAGAAGTGAGGGAAAAAATTGCAGAGAACTATAAAATAAGGCATTTATCACGTAAAAAACGTATAGTAGTTTCATGAGCCTGCAAAGACTAGATTTCTTAGAACTAATTATTATCAGAAAAGACCAGCTTTAAGTATTAACCGGAAAAGAATACGGAACTTCCGTCGGAATTCTTAGAATTCCGGTTCTGTCTCAGGTTTTAGAATGCATACGATAAGAAATGGAACATCTAATTATACAGCTGAGAATAAAAAGGGTTAGCACGATGAACATAAATATCTCCATATTTCAAAAATAAAAAGTACATATAAATCCGAAAGTATATTAAAGATTAAATGAGAGAAGTTACAACTACAATCTCTTTTATTCAACAATGAAGAGTCTGCGTGTATGCATGTACGTTTCTTGCATTGTGGAAAATCGCCGATAGCTAGATCCACTAAAATTTTAACTCTCATAGTCTTACACTCGAACGTGTGCACCTCGAAGCCAGAATTTTGAATTTCGAATTTGCTTTCTATGTATTTCACATTATATGCGAACTGAATGTTTTTTTTTATAAACAAACTCAGTGAATGAAAAGCCAGCAATAGCAACAATACTCGGACAAAAAAACATGTTTATTTCCAGCACGCTAAACTGTTGCCATTCGACAAAATGTAAAATATTTGTTTTTAAATTTTAATCAACAAACTCAGCTACTTTAAAAAAAAAAAAAGAAGAAAAAAGAAAAATGCGTAGGGACAGATTGAAATAAAATACTTTAATCTTCAACGCACCAGCGTGTTGTCATTCAGTAACGTGTAAGACATTTAACGTTCTACTTTAATGTTGTTATAGATGAACAAAGTAAATGATTTAAAAGAAATAAATGCAATTCTGAAGAATATTTTCTCTGCGTTTAATTTAATTGCTTTAAATACAAATGCATTAAATCACGAGATGTTATAATTAGAAATATTAAATATTTATGAAATTACGACTCATTAAAGTCGCTATATATTTTCTATTTCATAATAATTATTCCAGGCAGCTAGCCACGCAGGCAACTAGTTTTATAAAAAGACCGCAAATTTAACCATAAAGTTAATTTGCAGTATTCAACACTCACAAATGAAATGACGAAATATCCATTAATAATATGATCTACGGAGCAAAAATGTGATAACTTAAAATTTTACGTATTTGTAAACTTTTGTAATATCAAGGCAAAAAAATAAACTCTTACACACTAATTAAATAAAAGAGAGAAAAAAGTAACATACCTGGTAAATCTGCAATTATCCACAGAGAATGTCAGAAATTCACACATCAGAATACCTATTTAAACTAGAATCGAAATTAAAGTTCCAACATTGTCATTCATTTCACAGATTATTTCCCATTTCGATTTGATAAACTTATCAAAAATATTATCTGTGATCAAGCACACGTAATGGGTTTTAATCTAACATAAAACAACTTTTACGAGTCCGTTCCACACATTATCTGTTATTTCGTTGAGACAATAAATACAATTAAATGGGATTACGGAAATGACATGAAAAATTTAAAGTACATCACAATGCTGCTATAAAGAAAAGAAACAGTAATGAAAGTAGATATTAAGTGTAAAAGTTGCCACAGTGTTTAGGATACGTATCATATACTAGGATGTTGCATCATCTTGGAAAACGAAAACAACTTGCGAAGGAATGCGCAGTAATTGCTTTTAATGTCGGGTCATGATCAAACGATTACGCAGTTAGAATCAGAGTTACACTTAAAACGAAGTGAATACAAGCAGCACGATTGCTCATTTCTCACTTGCCTTCATTGGTAATGTACTATGGGAATGTAGTGATCCTATCGAGATGATCTTTTTAAAACGACCATGTCTGAAAGGTGACCATTGTTTCTGGGAACATGAATAAGCAAAGTATATTTCTAGGAACCTCTATCAGATATCAAAATGACTGGAACCATAGGCAGTCTTATTAGAAAGGTATCACTATATTTGTGTTATACACCTTACTTTGTTCTTTCAAAATATTTTAATAAGATTTCAGTAAATAACCTCTAATTTTATTAAAAATTTATTAAAATTAACCGTTCAATTAATGCCACGGAAGGCAATCAGACACACCTAAAATACAGATTGAGATGGGAAAATAAAAGAATAATAATACCTTCCTCAATTTTCTCAACTGAAATAAATTTTTACTGTAGTTTTTAAGTTATATTTAATGGTATTATTTAATACAACGCTAAAAGAGCAAATTTACTTGACTTTTTTTAGCATTCAGTATATTAAAGAAAACTTTTACAAAGCATCAAGCTGTAAATTCTAATTAATGAAAAAAAGCTTTTTTTACATTTCAGTTTCTCGTGATGTTAAAGCAACGAACACAAACTAAATTTCTAATGAAAATACATGAAACGGTATCATCTGCATAACACCAAAACCGCCACTTTGCAAAGGGAAGATGCAGTTTCCTGTTTTCAGCGTGGTGCACGGTGGGGATTAATGATTTCCGTTTAGATATAATTTTCTGTGTCATTTTTCGATGTTAAGAGATAGAGATATATATTTTGTGAAATGGCTATATCACAATTAGAAAAAATGTGTATAAATTCAATTTTTCTCAATGCTAAAGCGCGAGGAAAACTTTCAGACGCCCCCCCCCTTCTCATCGGAACGTCTTTCAAGTTCATTGTTTTCGTATGGTTCTCATGATGTATGCCTCTAGATTTGATATAACCTATGAGCCACAACATTATAAAAAAACTATGTCTAGTATTATATAATGGACTTTGGTATTAAATAGTGTGGCTCACATTTGTTTTCAGACACTTGTAAGATATAGCACTGCTGGTAAGTTATTGAATATTGGTGAAATGATTTGACTTTTTTACGTATACTATTGATCACCATTTTTAAAACCGGCTTGTTGTGGAAAGAGTTATTCAAAATGTTTTTTTTGTAAAAAAAAAATTCATACAAAAAGTTCTGAAATTGAAATCACATAAATATTTGGACATTCTGAACAAACAGTTTATATTTAATAAAAACATGAGAATAATGTGACATTTAGCATTTCGTTAGATACCTTTTGCATAAAATTACACTTTTCATTCGCTCTGGGGTGGATTTAACTAATTGTTTTGTCTAAGAATGTCCATTACACTTTTCATTCGCTCTGGGGTGGATTTAACTAATTGTTTTGTCTAAGAATGTCCATTTTATTACATTCTTCCGTAATAATCCTTAATCTTAAAACACTCCATGCATGTTTGATAGGATTTAAATTTGAAGAAAACTTACCAAAAATATTAAGTTCAGGACAATTATGTAATAACCACAAGCGAACTTTTAGGACTGTATGTATGTAGGATTGTTATTCTGATAGAACTTAAATGTATTTCGCATTCCAAGTTTTCGCGCAGATGCTTTCAGGTTTTCTTTAGAGATACATTTATATATTTATACTGATCCACACTTTGTCTGTAAAAAATAAATTTCCCATCCTAGAGGCAACGAAACATACCCAAGTCATGGAGGTACACCTCCACTCTGGTTCTTAACAACCGGCTGTAGGGTTTTTCGGATTCAATTCTTCATTCGGCTTTCACCACAGAGTATTCGGCCATCTGACCCAAACATGCTAAAAAATAAATGCAAATATAATATTTGCAAATATAATATTGTTTCAATATGATAAATCTTTGCTTACGCATGGATTTATGCGAAAGGAAAAAAAGGAAAATATGCCAGTCGTATTTTCTTTGCTTTCTTGTTGACAAAACATTTTCTTGCTGACTGCCGATTGTAGCCGTGTGCTCTAATGACTGTTCTGACACTTTCGCGGTTAATTGCAAGTCTTAAGTACTAATTTGGGGCTTTTGTTGGAATTTTCGTAAGTTAAATCTCAGATTCTCTCGCCTTAGCCTGGAATGCAGTGCAGAAGTTCAATGCATTTTCAATGGTTCCATGCAGTTTACATTGTTTTAATACGTCAAAGAAAATTGAAAGCTTTACATCAAGTATATTTTAATACTTTAACAATCTTTAAAATGGTGAAGAGTTAAACTTCTTGCAGAATTTGTTCTTAATTTGTAGTGTCTTGCTTTGTGTACTTCAGTTATGGAACTATCGATGTATTTTACTGAACAAGTAATAATTTACAAACATGACGATAATTCTTGCGATTCATTTAAAGCAAAAACTTATAACAAGAAATATCGCCTGTCAAAAGCATCTCAACAGAACTTTCGGGTGTCCAAATCATCCTGTTAGTTACTGATTAACACATTTTAATAAATTATTTTATTAAATGGAATATCTGAATAGCATTTATTGTAATAGAGGGGAAAATATATTTGAAAAAAAATTCGGAGTCTGTGTTTCAATAACTAATTTAAGATCTATGCAAATAAATTTCAAACATACAAGTGTCCGAAAAGAAATGTCAAGCGCAGATTTGCGTTTCTTCTATTACGTACACAGCCATTGTTTAGTAAAGATACCGAAAAAGAAATTTCATTGAACCCAATTTAATTTGTTTTAGTAAATTTGGTAAAATAGCTAAAGCTACTTCTCAATGAAGGCACGCTATCTTTTTCAAGGTTTTATTAAAGATTTTACTTTTTACGCAAGGGTGATCAGGAAATCTTCATATAGCTCCAACCAGTTGTTGGGATAAATTACGAACGTTTTGTGTTTTCAGCCGCACAGTCACTGGTAAATCTATGCCTGGATCATCTCGACTAATAAAGTATTAAAAAAAATACATAAATTGCAGTGTGGTGAACTATACGGTAAATATGATCTTTCATTTAGGTTTTCAACTCTTCATCGAGAGAGGAATTCGCGTTATCAAAGCATGTTATCTTTCGACGAGAAACAATGCTGCTTGGAATTTTATGAAAACTGAAATAAACCTGCGTTTATTGCTTTTAAATAATCACGTTTAGCTTGTTAGTTAAAGAAAGAATAAATTTTAAAAATATAACAAATAAAGAATAAAGAAATATTAAACATTTTACGTCTTGCTGAGCGATAACACGCTACCTCGCGGAAGATAAAGATATTTTAATTTGAAAAGTGGCAACACATTTCTTTTAAATGGCTAAGTTTGTTGATTAAATTCGAAAGACAAATATATTAAGTTTCGCCGAACGGTAACACACTTCTTTCATACCGCTAGTTTCCTGATTAAATTTGAAGCAAATAACTTTAGCTTTGCTAAATGGAAACACATTGCTTGCTGAGTTTTCAATCATTAAAATTCCTTCGCACAAAATACGAAATAAATAAAAAACAAATTTGGCATTCAAAATTCAGGCTTCAAAGTGCTCATACTCGTGTGAAGGACTAGGTGTATTCAAAATGTGCTGACTCTAGGTGCCGCCGTTTTCCACAATTCGAGGAACATACTCACATATTCTTCATTATTTAATAACAGAAATTGTAATTCCATGTGCATTTGTGATGATATGCTGTTGACCCGTAAAAAGTTAATAAATTGCATTACTGAAATTGATCTGAATATCAAATTGTAACAAAACTCGAAATAATTTCAAATTAATAAGTGAAATTTTCCATTAATCGATTTTTTTCTCATTGGTTCCTTCAGTTGTTAAGGTTTCATTATAGAGATAGCCTATTATGCTTTTTCCATAATCCATTCTAATTGACTGTATACATTAGCCACTGAAATGTAGTATGTCTAAGGCGTGTACGTAAATAATAAACTAAAATGCATTTACTTCCCTTAAATTCTGATATTTTAATTTCAAAGTGTGATACTTACTTGGTCACCAGTTGAATTTTTATTTAATATCCCTTATTTCGTTAAAATCCTATAGAACTTACACGCATGCAACAACTAAAACACAGCGGAGCAAACACAGTTTACAATACTTTTATCTTCGAATCGCACCACTTGAAATGGATTGTGAGCCAAATTTCGATTCGTTTCTCCTTGTGCTTAGTATAACAGTTTATTTTTCCAAACGAGCGTATAGGTTCCAGACGAGAATGGTGGGTAGTAAGTAAAAAAACAGAAGATTTTTCCAGTTTTCCACGAAGTTTTGTTTGGATTTCGATTAGACCAGGCTAGCATTTTAATGCGAGATTTAACTTCCGCCACTACGAAGCTTTGTGCAAAAAGTGCATATTGTGAATGGATAAGAATACCAGTTTCCTAGACATTAACGGAATTTTTACTAAAATTACAAAAGCTTACTTTTTAAACAATTTCCAGACTAATGAAGAATTTCTTTCAGTGTTTCTTTTCCGCATCAGCTTGAAATACTTGATTGATTCTACGACATCGAAAAGAGAGCAAAATTTGAGATCCTAAATAGTTTTTAATTTACAAGAGATGCTCGGAAATAATATGAAGTAGATGGATCGCTGAGTTTTTCATTTCCTAAAAAACTTTCACGTTATTTGCAAGTTTTTAGACAACTTAAAGACATCAAAGAACTGACATGAAAAATTGTTTTAATATTCCAAAGTTAATAAATGTTAAAAACATCTAAATACTAACCCTCCGTTCAATATTGCTTATTTCACGTTATTTACTCTCAATTCAGTATTGTCTGAAAATTTTAATTTTAATTCAGATGTATTTTTACGTAACTGTTAGCGTATTTTGACCTATTTTAAGATATTACAGGGTTGGGTCAGGTTATTCGAATATGGCAAAGCAAGCAATGGCTATCCTCCCAAGAGGATAGGAGCCTTCGTGGAAGATTTTGTACAGGAAACTGGCTCGTATTCACTTTACACACGGAGAAAAACCACAAAAACCAACCATGCAGCCAGCCCGTTCACCTGAAATAGATCCTTAGTTCAAATTCCCAGTATTCAATGGCCTTTACGACTCGACCAATGGTAGGGCCTGAGATGCAGCGTAATAACTTGTCCATTAACGGGAAACACTATATATGTTTAGAACATGTTAGCAATACACATTAACAGTTAGAACAACAAATAACCATTAACGGAATTGCATTATGAACATTTCCAAATTTAAACCTAAAAATGCGTTTTTGATTACACAGCTTTCCCACATAAAATATCTAATATGGACATCACATGACTTCCTTGTACGACCTATTAAATTACACACATTTTTTGCTGCACTTCATTTAAACTTATTTCCTCAAATTTCATTAGAGATATACGTTATTTCTCAATCAATTCAGTTCTCATTTCGTAGCAAGGCAAAAATACATAAAATCTCAAAACGTCTTCATTAAAAATTGTAAAATACAAAAAAAAACCCTAAAATACTAAATACATTTAAAAACAATTAAAAAAAAACAATTTTTACAATTAAAATTAGAGTACTATATGCGAAAACAATTCGGTCAGTAGGCAGAAAGACAAAATTTTCAGTGCACAAAACTGAAAGTAAACTGTTGGTGCCACTGTCAAAAAGACACTTAATTTGGTACAGCAGCTGACTTAATTCACTACTGTACTAAGAGTTTCAAATATAAGTAAATGGCGGCCTCGCTAGACTTAGCATCACTTAAAACTTTTAAACTGCTCATAATTTACAACTATTACATGCGGACTAACTAAAGGCATAAATATCTTAACCAATACATAAGAATAACATAACGCAATAACTTTTAAAGCAAAAAATACAACAATTTATCAACATATACGAATAAAAAAACTGCACACACCGACTGAACTTTCCAACCTTTACGCATTATCTAAATTTCACAAAACGCCAGTCAAATTTCGATTCATAGCCAATGGGACCAGAAATTACATGAAAGAAACAGACTACCGTTTTACTCAAATACTTAAAAAAGTTCTCTACTTTATTAAAGATGCACAGATGCAAGACCACAATATCAACTGGATCATAAGTAACAACGAAACGATACTAAAAGCACTTCGCACTTTAAACATTAAAAATATTTTCTGTTACGACTTTGAGAATTTATACACGGCTCTACCTTTACAAGAAGTCTTTGACAGTTCATTAACTTTACCTGATTTATTTCCACTAGTTATTACTGTTATTTACCAAAGAAGAATGACAACTGTATTTAAAAAGTATTCTTTTTAATAACTACATCGCCTTTAATAATTCCTTTTTTAAACAAATTAACGGCATCCCGATGGGAACCAGCAAGAGTTCAGCGGTTTCTAATTTGTACCTATTCACCAAGAAATTTCATTTCCAACAACAATTATCTCAACAGCAACGTTCCTTTTACTCTAACATAAAAGTGTGGTCCAACCTTTAGTTTTACCGAACCATCATTTTCAGCAGCCTTAACTTTGGCAGCTAAGGATGGTGGTTCGGTAAAACCATCGAAACTAGTCCTATGAAAATTTGCCAATATAACGCTGATTTTTGTTGTTTGAATTCTAAATTAACACTTGTTCCACGTGTTATTTTATCTCAGTGAAAGTTTTGTTTTTAGGGAGTCAAAATCCTGGAATCTGTCCTGGAACTCTTTCTTGACATCAATAGTTATTCATGAAACATACTAAAATTTGTATCGTTTTCTTCTTTCAGTTGCTAACAAAACGGGAAGTGTTCCGTATTATTTGCCTTCAGTGCAATTTGCATTACATTAAGTTTTTTGGGAAAGCCTTCAATATGTCCATAAAGGTGGGATACATTTTGTTTTCTGCCTTGTAGTTCCAAGTTTAAAGCATTTAGATGGGATGTTAAATCTGTCAGAAAAGCAAGATTATTTAAAAACTGGATTTATTTTTTTTATACTCATGCCCAATGTTTTCTTCTTTGAGGAAAGCAAGAATTTCATTCCTCAACCCAAAAAACTGTTGAAGACAATTTCCAGCGCTTAGTCAGTGCACTTAAGTACAATGAATTGCCACCATACTCAGCATCCAAATTGTCCACAAATGCAATAAATGCTCTGTATCTCTGAGCTTTGCCTCCCGTTATTAAATTTACAATATTTACAACAGTTTTTATTGTCTCACTGAGCCTTATAATTTTTCACAGAGAGCTACCTGGTGGATAATGCAATGGAAAAACAAACAATCTATTCCTTTTTCTATATACTGTCCTACTAACCCAATTCTATGACCAACCATTGCTTTAGCTCCATCTGTTTCAATGACAGAGCACTTCCCGAAACTTCCGTATTTAGGAATGGCATTACTCAGTGCATTGAATACATCAATACCTTTGGTGCTAGTTTCTAATGATTTTAATTCCAACAGTTCTTCATGATTTTCAAATTCTTCATATATTGTTTTGACAAAGATAAAGGTCATGGGTGATGTCAGCTATATCTGTAGTCTACTCACATTATACTGCTTTGAAACCCTTTAAACTTGAGAATAAGTAACGCACTGTGGTTTTCCATTATGTTCAACAAAAAAGTAACTTCCCTGCCACTTGGACTGAAATTGTCGTTTCTCATTTTCAACACGTCGTTTCTTTAGTTCCGCCATTTTAAGTAGTATTGAATGAAAGTGAAAATAGAAGCACGTACGCCACGGAGTATAACGGTCGTAGAATGTAGCTTAACATCGAAGTCACATAACTAATCTCAACTTTACCCTCAAGAGTGTACGCACTGAATCATTTGACCCTGCATACTCCGAACTGACTCTCACGATGATCCACCATTCAAGATTGACTAAACAGCGCTGCTGCGCATTTTCTCCTGGTAACAAATGGTCACCTCCTTTTCCTTTTTTGCCTCCATCCTTCCGTTCTCACGATCGTCATTACGCTAGAATTCTAACAGAGTGCCAATAAAGGCAATATTCCAAAAGAGCTCATAAGATCACGCTTATCCCATAAATCAGATATAATTCAATATTGCTACTGCCTTACTATCGAGGTGGCCGTTATAGGAGAAATGAAGATTGCAAAGTGAGAATAAAAGAAATTGTCATCTGATGAATAGCTTTGCCAATGTCAGCGGTTTCTCACTAAATCTGCTTTTTTGTATTCCTTGCAGCGCAGGTTCGCCAGCTAGTTCGCATCCTAGCGACTGTTTTACACTGCTTGTTTTTCACAAATACAATTTATTCTGTGTATTATTATTTAAAGCAGTAAGAAGGGTTTTTTGTTTTTGTTTTTCTAAATGTTTAACTAATATTTTTTTCAGTAAGAAGGGCAAGTGGCAACAAAATGAATAAGAGGGCGCATGCGACCCGCGGGTTGGACCACGCTGCTCTGACATATACAGATACATGGATATTACATCAATCAACAATTTCAATAAAATCGAAGACGATCACATTCATCCCTCAAGTTCGATACTTAATAAAACTAACTTTCAACAATGGGGTATTAATTACCTAGATTTGCAAATTATCAATGTTAAAGATATTAAAATTTACGACAAAAGGAGAGATTTTGATTTCCCTACTATAAAACTCATTCATTGGCATTCAACATTTGTAAAAGAATTATTCTAAGTACAATACATACTCAACGCCTTAATAAAAAAAATATACAGAAATGTTGATAACTTTCAAGAACAGATCACTAACTTGGTCAAAATTCTCTTAGAGAATAAGACACCTTTATTCAAAATTTCTCTATCTTTAAGGAAAGCTGGTATTACTACATTTTTTATACTCCTTATCTAAAGTGAAATGATAATTATTACTTAAACCTTAATCGGAGGTAATAGTTGGATGACTACGATAAGAAATTTGATGTAAATATGTAAAAAGATCTTGTAATTATTTTAAATTCATACTTTCTAATCGTTTTACTACTTTGTCAATTTAAATAAACTGGCAAACTTTTCTTTCACTAAATAAATGGGGCTCGTGGTTTCAAAGACGTTCTGATCCCCGATTACGTAAAGACTTTTATCTTCTATAACCCGATTTTTTTCCATTTTTATCAACCTTAAGCCAGTTAAGTTTTCGGGTTTTAAGATTTTACAGTAGACATTATCTTTCAGGAAAGTTTTATCTGCCGCCATATTGCGTTGCTACTCTTTTTCCTCGTCGTTTGTACTTTTACAAACCACACCCACGATTCGCACCCCCCCCCTCACACACACACAAAGTTTAACAGAATAGGACATATTGAACACACGTAAAAATACTGTTATCTACTATTGGACACTTAGACCATTGAACTTTCCTTCATCTCCAAGAGTAGCTTTGAGTTCAACTTTCTTTTGCACGAGTCCACAGTTTGGAAAGCGATGGTCTTTTTATAAGAAATTCAGTAAGTTAACGCTTTGCTCAATAATTTTGTTTTCGAATAGATTTTCAGTTTTTTAGCTGATTAAGGTTCGGTTTAGAATTTTATGCACAATTTATTTATGCATTCTCTTTAGGGAAATTTTTCATTTTCTTAATATTGAAAGTTTAAGGTTCACATAATCGGGAACCACCCATTCTTTGAGTTTTGTTTAAATGACAATTTGATTTAAAAGTGCATTCTTTTAATCATTAATTTGTAGTTTCTTTTGAAAGTCGGATTTGCCTTTTAATGTATCTTTGGCAACTTTTGTTTTTTATAGTAGTCAGTTTTGCATAATGCAGTATTTTATTCATTTTCTCTTTTTCCCAAGTGATCGAAAATATATAGGGAAAAGTCTGAATATATTTGAGATTTGGTCTTTCGGTTTTAATTGAATTTTAATGCTTTTATTGAAAAATTGTATCACGAAATTATGCAATTAAATCTTTTATCTGTTTTTGATTTCAAATGATTCAGAAGAACGAAACATGCATTCGAGACATATTAGTCGATTTTTATGAAACTTTAATTCATTTTCCCCTGATGAGTTCTGAATTAAGGTTTCAAACAAAGGACATTAATTTTTGTTTTTATTTCTATTACCAATTTGCATTTTTATTTTCAGGGTTTATTTTACTAATGATTTCTTATTTTAATTTTGATTATGTTTAGCTAGAATGTTTGACTTTTTATCCATGGTTTCAATTATTAATATTATCAGGGAACTGCCTGGTTTTGATTCCAATTTAAGTTTAATTTTGGATGCATTATGTTTAATTTACTTCAATTTTGCAGCTATAACGAAGGACAGGTTAAATTTTTGTTTTTGGCATTTTACTTTACTTCTCTCTCTCTTTCTCTGTGTCTCTCTCTCCCTCTCTCTCTCTCTCTATATATATATATATATACACTTTCGGTGAGGCTGATTGCAACCAAAAAGGGAGGTGCACAACTTAATATTATAACAGACCCATATACAAAATTTCAACGTTCTACGGCTAGTCACATTTGAGTTATAGGAGATACATAAATACGTACGTACCTACAGATGTCATGAAAACAATTTCTTCTGAATCCAGTTTAAATCCATTTTACAATCCGTTTTAAAAAAAGAGTCCTTTATTCTGCCCGTACAAGGAGATGTCACGAAAAGTATCATTCAAACGAATTCGAGAGTAGTCAAAATGAATATTTTCTTTGAAATGTGATACCCAAAATTTTTCGTGATTACAATACTTCCTTTATTTCGCACGGAGGTCACTCTGAAATTTTGACATACGAACAGACGATAAATGGCCGAAAAAAAATTATTAAAGGTTAGATTTGAAAATATGAACTATGTATTTTAGCCTATTAGATTTTTTTTAGTCCAGTTGTAAGTAGTTTAGCTTAGAATAAATTTTAGGTAGAAAGAAAAATGGACTTGGCTCGAGAAAATTATCGCACTATAATTTTCTATGAGTGGAATTAAATCAAGAAGAATGCGTTCAACGTCAATAATTAGTATTTGGAAATGAAATTCCATCTCGTGCTACTTTATTCAGATGCATTACAGAATTTCACGGAGGTCGCAATTCTCTTCAGGATGAAGAAAACGCAGGAAGACCGTTATCAGCAGTAAACCCGGATAATGTGGCTGTCATACTGAAAATGTTAATCGATGATAATCGCGATACCTACTAAATAATACAAAACGAACTTAACATTGGATCCGCTCCCATGCATAAAATTATTCTTGAAGAACTCCATATCGAAAAACTGTTTGCCATTGAGTTTCCCATAATTTAACCGAGCACCAAAAAGAGGAGCGTATCAGAATCAGTAAAGAAACACTTAAATTACTTAAAGATGGTGGCCACCGCAATATTTGTAAAATCTTAACTGGTGATGAAACATGCATACCATTTTTTGACGTTCCAAGTAAAGTATGGTCTTTACCCCACGCCCGCTGTGGTGAAAAGACAACGGTCCATGAAAAAAGTAATGTACGCCGTTTTCTTCAGGAGTACAGGACTGTTCAAAGCCATCAAGCTGGAAGGACGAAAAACAGTCACAGCTAACTGGTGAAAACCACTAAGTCTCTTCTGGAAATTCTTCAAAATGTGAATGTAAGAGGACTCATGTTCCATCATAATAATGCATCTTCTCATTCAGGAAGAAAGACTTTCTTGAATAAAAACACATATCAAAGTGATAGAACATCCACTCTAAATCGAGTGAATAGGGTGTGTGACTTTTGGCTATTTTTTAATATTAAAAAAAAAAAAAAAACTTCTGTGAACGTCCTTTTCATACCGAAGATGAGATTAATGAGGCATTTTTTTTTCATAGATTCCAAGAAATGAATGTCTTGACATATTCAATCTTTGAAAAGTTCATTTACAGAAGTGCATTTATGCTGAAGGACATAACTTTCAACACTCCTAAAATTTCGTCAGTATAACTTTAAAAACCTATGTGTATCTCAAAAATTCCAGAGTGACCTTGGTACAAAGAAGTAAAATATGGCTCGCTTGATCTGCATGGAAAAGCGCTTTTTGGTAAACAAAACTCAAACAAACATTCTTCGGTCTAGATGAGCCGGTTTTACAAAAGACACTGTATTTAGCTATGTAACTATATACGTATTACGGTAGTTTGTTACCATCGTATTATCATTTTAAACCCAAAATCTCCGTAAACTTATCAAATTCTGGTAATGTAAGCAATTCGTTGTATGAGATAGAGATTTCCGTTCAAGTGAAGAGAGTTTCCGCACATTTTGGTGTACTTTAATTTCCATCACGAAACAGCCAGTTTCTGAATTTAATAAAAGCATCTTTTGTTTTTAAAGCTATTTTTTAATATTTATACGTATCATAAGGCTATTTTATATAATTTAGGGAAACTAATTTTTTCGTAATCTCAAAGTCTAACAAAACAGAGAAGTAATTCAAAATTTAACGTTCTCTGCAAGGACTTCGTAACAGAATTAATCAACAGGATATGTTGCAAATAAACTTTATTAGGATGGAAAAAAATCTAGCAATTCAAACTGACTTTCAAAAATAAAAAGACAAAATCTAAAATTCTCATATTTTGTCGATGTTCGTGAAATGTAGGAAATTGCTTAGCTCCGCGATAAAATCATTACTCTAGTTGTAAATACGAAAGTCTTAAAACTTGAAAGATAAATTATAAATCTTATGCCACGTCGAATGGCAACAGTTTTCAGAACTAGAAGTTTGCTAAAGTGCGCGCTTGATTAAACAAGGGAACGTCAACCAAACAAGGCTCTGTGACTGTTACGAGCTTTCTTTGCGTTTCTGTTTTTTTTTTTTTTTAAGAAAAATATTAAAACCATAAAAAATTCTCCTTTCGATGAGAAACTCTTGCGAATTTTTGTCATAATTATATTACTAAATGAAATAAAATTTTGGAGCTTTTTAAGAAAATATATTGAAATGATAAGACAAAATGCATAAATTTTTAATCTGTAAAGACACCAAAGTATGTAGTCGGAAGTGTAACAAACATCTCTGTACAAAAGAAAATTATACACACATTTTTACATCAACAGAGTACCACGCCTAACTTTGTTAAATTGGAGAATTTTAAATCTAGAAAATAACATCACTTTGGCTTCGAATGATATTTTGATTTCCCGTTTCACCGAAGTTCCGATGATTCGAAGTCTCGGACTTTGTGCCGCATTATCTGAAGCAATTTGCTGGATTTGGAAGTTCAATTAGTGGATGCATTCTGACCGCAGAAACCACGAATGTCTTTCAATTAAATCTTTGGAAAAACCTAGGTCATCTCATAACATCTTCTTAATTAGAGAAAACTTTCTTTATCAATAAATTTATGCAATTTATGAACTTTAGAAACCACATAACAACTGTAATATTTTAAAGAAAAATACTGATATTTAATGACTTTATTAAAAAATACAGAGCATTAAAAGAGAAGCCAAATTAATTGCTAATGGCAGAGTTTTAACATATATAAAACATTTAGTTTCACAAAAATATAAAAATAGCCTTAAATCCGTAGTCATAATTTTTTTCGAGAAGTATACACAGATTTCTTTATTAAGAATTATAAATGTAGTATTGTTTCCAATTATTTCGCCATTCTCATTTTATTCATCAGATATCTATAATTCAGCCAAAATTTTTATTGCAAATATAAGTCTATTTCCAATTATTGTGAGATTGACTCGTTCATTAGCATTTGTAATCAATCTGATACGTAGACACATATTAAAAAAAGCTGAAACCTTTTGAAATGCGGAAGAATTATGCAAAATATTGTTATGGATTTTGTATTTAGTTAGCTATTTTTGGTAGAATTGTAATTAAAATTATTTCATTTTCCTGTGCAATACAGCGCGTGACGAATTTTAGGAGAAAGCTACGCCGGAAAAGTAAAAATACAAGAGCACGTGCATTTAATAAATAGATATCTCGTAATTGTACTCTTTTGCTTTCCAGAAACCTCGAGGAAAACAAATTACCACAATGTTCTCGTGCATGATTAAAAAGCTTTAAAAAGGCGGAGAAAAACATCTCAGTTCAGTTTTCTTAAGTGAACTGTTGTTGTTTACTCTGCTGCTGTAATTTTGAGATCGGATTAGGTTTCTCTGCGCTTTGAATTGTGTTCTATTTAACGTTTTAGTAGTTTAAAATACAACTACTGTGTTGCAATTGCGATATTGTACGAATATCTGTGAGGAAAAAATTCAGTATTTTGTTTTATTTCTTGTGATATGAATAAATTTTATTAACTTTTCATCAGACCTTGTACATTCAATCTATTACGAACCCGTATGCAGGCAGCACTCTTTGAGGGCAGCAGTGGGATTGACTGCCATTCACAGGATTGATGGAGGAGCAGTTAAGACAGCTGATTGTAGCCTTTGCTGCATTTAAAGAAGAGATGAAAGCTGGCCAAGATTCCGTTAAAGAGGAGATGAAAACTGGCCAAGAAGCCGTTCAAGAAAAGATGGAAGCTGGTCAAGTAACTTTTAAAGGAGAAATGCAGGAGAGAAGGAGCAGGTCAAGAAAAAATAACAAAAGAAATTACCTGCATAATAGAAAACAAATTTGAGGTATGGAAAACAGAATAGACGTGGTTTAAAATAAAATCGGACAAACTGAAGAGAAAATTTCTTCTGTCAAGGAACAAATAGAAGAGAGAGTTTCTGCCGTAGAAGAACAAATCGATTGCACAGTTTCTTCTATGAAAGAACAAGTAGAAGAACGATTTCTGCCGTAGAACAACAAATTGATGACAGGGTTTCTGCAGTTGTGAAAGAAGACGATAATTTAAAAAGAAATTCCTAGCGACGGCAAGGAGCAATTCTAATGGTCTGAAATTTTTACCCATGCCTGCTCGTCCCTATCTGAACTTATCCACAATGATGGGAAGACCTCTTAGCAAATGCATCTAACATAATTTTCAATAGTGGCGGAAGCAAACGGATGGCATTCCCAAGCTAAGGCCTGTCATCTCGTCTCTTCTCTGAGAGCAGACGCAGCAGATATCATTCAAACTCTCCCAAAAAACCAAAGGCTAGATTTCGAAGCTCTATCCGGCTCATTGGAGCTGCGCTTTGGGGAGAACGTTTAAAAGACTACAGTAGGCTTCAATTAAAATCCCTTCAACAGAAGCTTGCCACGGATGTTGAAAAGCTGTCTCACCTCGCCTTTTTCAGAATGCCCGACTGAAACAAGGGATATTCTGTCCCTGTAGTACTTCATCGATGGCATTCGGGATTCGGAAATACAGAAAGCACTGCGAATGGCGGATATCAAGGACGTAAAATATGTTCTGTTGTACGCCATGAAATTCGAGGCAACTCGTAAAGACTGCCAACCAGTCAGAGCTGTGCAAGTCTACGAGCCAGCGGATCAACTGATGGCTAGTTTAGATGATTTATCCAGACAAGTCGATGCTTTGATACGGTGTCTAAGTGGGAATAAAGTGCTGGAAATGGGGCACTGAAGGTCACATACGACGGAACTGCTGAACATCCCTGGGCACAGAAAATAAAACACATTATTTTACCAGACAGGTCAGTGCCTTGAGACGGAATATTAATGAACCCATTCTAAAGTGTTGAAACTGCGGTGTTGAAGGCCACTTACGAAGGAACTGCAGAACACCCCAGAGCACGGAAAATAGAACATCCGATTTAAACAGACAATTGAATGCCTTAAGACGGAAAAGAAGTGACAAGAAACCAAATTGCTGGAACAGCGGAGCTGGAGACTGAGTGCGAAGAAACTGGAGAACACTCCAGGGCATGGAAAATAAGACCATTTTTCATGCCCTGCTCCGTTGCTGAAAATGGAAAATAAGACCATTTTCTAGCAACGATGCGGGAAAGAAATTAATGGCCATCTCGAAGAGAGGAATTTGAAAGATAATGAGAAGACCCATATTAAAGCTTTCAAGATTTCTGCAGTGAGTGGCAACAGTAATGGACTATTCATTAATGGGCATATCGATGGAATTCCTTGCGATTGATCATTGACACAGGAGCTAATGTTACCATCATTCGGAAAGATTTAGCTCAACAGTTTAATGATAAACTCATTTGGACGCCCTCCTGTTACCCTCCAGACTGCGCCCGGCGATAAAATCGACATAAATGAGAAGTTAAACGTGAACATCACCTTCGGAAGTGCCATCTACTATCACATCGCATATGTGGCGGATATTACAGATCCTTGCATACTAGGATTTTACTTTTTAAGGAAATACATTTTTTACTTAGACTTCAAAAACGACAAACTCCTTTTAGCATTTGAAGACATGACTATCGATCATCAGAAGGGATCCTCAGCTGGAAACGCCGACGTCTCGTCTGGCTCAGAAAGCTGTCGAAATCATACTAGGGTTGAAGACAAACCCAAGACTACTAGCAATTCTCCATCCCAGATGCTCATCGAGCCTGACCTTCGTCTTTTGTTTGGCCACCCTCCAAATGCGCCTTCATCGCCTGAGGAATACAATCAAGATCTCCAGGCCCGGTTTGAAGTGATGCACACCTTTGTATGACAGCGAGTCACTTGACGACGGAGAAGATGAAGACCCCATATGACACGAGAGCTACTGGACATTGATTCAACGAAGGAGACAATGTATGGTTGTGGAATTCGACTCGACGACGGAAAGGACTCTGTCTGAAACTACAGTCACCTTCGGATGGTCCATACACAATCCTAAACAGGCTGAACAAAGTCGTAGTTCGGATCCGTAAGTCATCGAACTATAAGCCTAAAGTCTTTCATTGCAACAGGTTATCTCCTTACTATGGCCATTGTACGCAGTGTATATAATGTAAATAGTATAAGACCATGGTCCTTTTTGTTTCTAAGTTTGATAGTATTTGATTTGTTTTAGGTTACTTATTGCAATTGTTTATCTTGTTTGTTATTGTAAGTTTATTATTGCATTGACGCTTTAGTTCTAAGTTTGGCTTCCTGTTCAGGAATTGTATTGCCCAAGGACCCTTTCTCAAGGACGTAAAGTCCTTGAGAAAGGAAAATTGTTTTATTTTCCCGTACAATGCAGCGCGTGACGAATTTTAGGAGAAAGCTACGCCGGAAAAGTAAAAATACAAGAGCACGTGCATTTAATAAATAGATATCTCGTAATTGTACTCTTTTGCTTTCGAGAAACCTCGAGGAAAACAAATTACCACAATGTTCTCGTGCATGATTAAAAAGCTTTAAAAAGGCGGAGAAAAACATCTCAGTTCAGTTTTTTTAAGTGAACTGCTGTTGTTTACTTTGCTGCTGTAATTTTGAGATCGGATTAGGTTTCTCTGCGCTTTGAATTGTGTTCTATTTAACGTTTTAGTAGTTTAAAATATAACTACTGTGGGATATTGCAATATTGTACAAATATCTGTGAGAAAAATTTTCAGTATTTTGTTTTATTTCTTGTGATAAGAATGAATTTTATTAACTTTTCATCAGACTTGTGCATTCAATTTATTAGGAACCCGTACGCACGCAACAATATCTTAATAATTTGATGAATATCTTAACAATTTAGTTTCCTCATAAGAAGAATTTTTTTAACTATTTTTACAGCTTATATTTCAGATTATTTTATATAATTCCTCATTTGATTACCTAATTAGATATCTTTTAATTACAAAATTTTTTCTGTATAACATCTATTACTAAATATACCACTAAAACTCTATACAACTTCATTTACATGCAAATTGTGACAATGAGCTCTTGCTTTGTATTTGAAACATCAGTATCTATCTGAAAGACTTGTAAATAAATATATAAAAATATATGTAAATAAATTTAAGAAAAATATAAATAAATCAATTTAGAGATGGAGATATATAAATAAATCATAAAGAAAGTGAAATTTCTTCTCAATTTCTGATGAAATACTGATTATTTTAGCAGTTAATTGAGACAGAAAGAGGAAGGAAATCTCTTAGTATAAATTTAAAATCAGTTTGCAGTTATCAGTTAATTAGAAATAAAAACGTACGCAGTAAAATTTGTAAAGAAAACAAAAAATGATACTAGATGAATTCTTTTTTGTTTAAATCATAATTAGCACTGAGAATTAGTATTAGGACAATATTTAATTTTTTACACAAAAATGCTACAAATAAGAATCTTTTATAAAACATGTAATATTTTACTCGATATAAAGATTGCAGCAGTTGTTATAAAGAAAAGATAATCAGCTAAATTACTGCAATAACCTTGTCTTTCCTAATTAGCCAGCTTTTCTTGCAATATTTTCTCCCAAATTTAGAAATAAATTTCTGCTACCAGTAAACAAGTTTTCTATACATGAAAGTTCTCAAGCTGATAATTTTTTTATTTGATTTAATAAATATTCTTAACTGTTTACAGAATTGAATATTTATTAGTATTAAAAGAATGATATTATAGCTTTAGTATTTGGCTTAAATATTGCAAATTAAAATTTATGAAGATTAAGTTTATTTATATAAATAATTTAATGATACTGGAATTTTATTTTAACAAATGAGTTTCAAGTATGGATTTATTACAAAAATGCAAATAAATTTTAACAAGTTATTTAGAAAACTCTGATGTTGCATGTAAAGAGGAGGAAAAATTAAGTCTCCTAAAAGCAACTTTTAGGTATAGTTTGTTGCCTGTTTATGAAAGGTCAACCAAATTTTATTTATGCTACGATATCCCATTTTAATATCTTTCTTTATTTTATTGAAAATGATGCAATGTTTATAACCAATAGCACTTACAGCTGGAGAAAATGGTGGATTAAAATCCTTAAGACTGCATTTGAGGAAATATATTACACTTAATTTCAACATTTAAGATAAGCTTTGATTAGGAATAATATATATTTGCACTCTACATGAATGATAAAATTTAAAAAACGATTATAAGCTAAATCACAGAATTTATTTCTAAATTTATAATTACAGTTTTTAAATAAATGAGAAATAATTCATCTTGGAAGAATTAAAAGAATAGTTATATTCCAATTTTAATACTTCCAAAAACGCTAGAATATTTTTTGGAATAATTATACATAAAGAACCTTAACTATGTTAAGACATTTGTAAAATTTTAAAATGACTTAGAGTCTAGATGATAAAAGAGACAAATTAGCCATGGAAGCTCCCAGTTTTAACGAAATCTCATTTATTAATTTATTTACATTGATTTTTTAAGATGCATATGCCAATTAATCTCTAAAGAAAAATATATTCCCGTTTATAAAAAGAGCAAATTTCAGTAAAATTTAATTTCGTTTAATGATGCATAACACTTATGACAGTGTTTGCTGTTTTTAGAAAATAAGCAAATTCTAGTAAAGCTTAATTTCACTTCATAATATATGAAATTAATTACAGTGCTTACCTTTTGCACAATTATTTTATGTATGTCTTTATTAGCCATATGTTTTGTATATTTCTTTTTTAACACATCAAATTCATGACAACAAATAAATAACTCAAAGATAAAAATTCACTCACCATTTTCAAAGAAGCAGTATTTGTAACTGCAGATGGTGAAAGTTTCTGATTCTTTTGAGATTCCATTGCAGTTTTCCAAACTGTTTCCTATTAAATAATCTGATTATAAAAAAATTTATAACATAAACATGAAACTATAATAAAAATACAATTACAAGTAGAAAAAATTTACTTTTGCATACACCAAATTATATTTAAATATTATATTAGATGCAAAATTTGTTCAGTATTTTACTGTGTTCACTATTTTAGCAAAGCTCAAATAACCATATCACGAATAAACTAATAAAATATACTCCAAAGTTTCAGAGTACTCTGCTGCATGATTTTCAATATTAAATGCATAATAATTTAAATCTAAGAAACTAAACAGAAACTAAACAAACTTCATTAAAATGTTTATAAAGTATTTAGTTAATATCAATATTATTTTATGGATGCTAATTTGCAGGTCAGCCTCAAAATTTAATTTTTAGCCAAAACATTCACGTTCTCACAAACTCTTTTAGTGTGTATACACAATATACACACTAAAAATGAAACTGGAGAACAGTTTTTTTTTTCCCAGACATTAAAAATACTAACTTAAAATTGAAGTTTTAATTTTAGATTTAATGTAAACAAAAGTCAAATTATTAATTAATACCAAACGAACAATAAGATTTTGAAAGTAATAGCAAATTAACAGTTATATTTTTAACCTATTAATTTGGTTGCATATTTACACAATTCAAAAAGCGCGCTTCCTACCTGTTGCTGGAATACACCTGTTTTCTACTTAACTACGCACTAAATTAATAAAACTACGCACTCTCGTTCACAAAAAATTATAGTACAGAATACACATTTTTGCTTAATTATCCGAAATTTAGAGCGTAGAAGAATAACGTGTTATTATTTTTTGACAGATCATTTGATTTCCTGCCCATGGCAGAAAATATTTCACAGATTGTTTCCACTCAAAACAGGAAGTTAAAGAACAACAGGAAGTAAGGTAGATTTTTTTGGAACACAGAAAGAAACTTCGTGAGCATTAAATTAATTTTTACACCTTTTTTTTTTTTTTTTTTTTTTAATTTTTTTTGTTTTTTTTAATTTTTGTTTTTATATATCTTCATTTTAAATTAAGAAACTTCACCACAGCGTTAAGCAAAAAAAAATAATAAGATAAAAATGCATAGATGTGTTCTGTAATAAATGGGAAGGAAATTGTTATATAACACATGCATAGATTTTACTAAACTAACTTCGTAATATACCTAGTGAAATCAAGGGAGAAAATTATTAGACATTATTAAATTTAATAAATATATGGTAGCAAAATACAAAAATTTTAGAATCAACCATGAAATTTCACCTAAACAACTTGCGAGGCGGCGCTACGTTCTGTCATTATTACATCAGTAGATGTCATACCACGGAGTAACTCCGTGTGTCATACTGAGTTTAGATACGATTATAATATGATTTGAAAATATTCAATGATTTTTACACTTTTCTAATAATTAAATCCTTATTTTAAGTAGTCCAAAAAAATTTATGAAACGTCAGTGTTTTATCTGAATTTTATAGGTGACAAATGTTTCGTATAGTAAAATTTTTTACATTGTTTATATTTTGAAAGTTGTACCTAAGAATAAAAGGAATGAACAAAAAATGGATTTCATTAGTTAAAACTTTTTGTATACATTTATAATTTACTGGATTTTGACTGGTGAAGTTCGCTTTTCGTTTTTTTTTTTTTTTTTTTTTTTTTTTTAGTGATATTACTACGTATTTAAAGTCAAGTCAAAATATAACTTTCAATTTTTATTTGTTTTTATTTGTATTTGAAGCTGTTTATAATTTAGCAGTAGTGAGCTTACATATATTTCTTTATTCATATTTTTCCAGGAAAGTAAAATTTAATAATAGTTTTTATATTTACCGTACATTGAGACCTAAATTTTTAAATATGAAAAAATTATTTCAGAATAATATTTTAATCAATAAATATTAGACATTTTAAAGAATAACTATGTATGTAATATTGACATTTTTAAGTAATTGCAAATTATTTTGAAGAATTTGGCATGATGACTTTTTAATGTAAAACTTGTTTCTCTTAGTAACTCTTTGGGAACTTTTCGAGTATCCCCACCACTGATTTCAACATTTGGCAGAATTATCATGTTTTTGGTATATTTTCAGGTTTGCACATAAGTACCAAACCTCATACAAATGCTGAATATGCAAGTGTTTGCATGCATGTAGATTTATATGCTGTATAATATTTTATTGTGATTTCACTGGATATTATCCATTGGCTCTTAAGTGTGAACATTGAGCGTAATTTTTTTTCGTATTCCTCTCCAAATTTCTTGTTTTTTTTTTAATAAAATGCTTCTGTTAATATTATTTTTAATCAGAGCAAAACCTATAAGACATAAAATTGACCAAATAAATATTTATTGTCAACTCATAAACTCACCAGATAGTTGGTGACTTCTATAATAATATGACTTCTATATATCTTCTTCTTTGCAAATAATCAAAAACTATTTTTCTTTGTATGTAAAATAAGGTTTTTAATGTGTCTTGATGATTTAATACTTAAAGAGGCATATGTAAATAAATTAAAAGGATCATGTTTAAACAAAATGTCAGTTAACATTGTCATATATGATTAACCGTCTTGTAGTAACTATCTTCCTAAGATGACCATTTCCGTAGAAGTCCAAACTCGTCTGAAACTGGTGATCATCTGAGAATTTATTGTATTTTAGGTGATGTTTAAGATAAATATTCATTGTTGATGATATATGCATATGTTGAAATTTGTGTAATTTAAATTTTTGGTATTCCATTATGCACCTGCAAAGAAGTGCATCTTTAGGCATGTGTGTGTTTCACTTGGATCAGAATAAGGTAAAAGAATGTAAATAATGTAATTAAAACACATATACATGCATGGTAGGTGCATAATGGAAAAGTAACAATTTTTTTCTTTAATTTGGTTTATTTTTTAAATTATCTAAAATTGGTAATAACCCTGCTAAAAGTATTCTGTAATCTGCTAAAAGTATTCTGCTTATCTGTAATATTATCAAAAATGAGAGAAATATACATTACATTTAAAGACAAACTTTTGTCTGTGTCTGTTAAATGTTTCTAAAACCTTAAGTGACATTCAATACTTTATATGAATTTAATTTATATAAACCTCATGTTTTATAAATATTTAAAAAATATAGTAAAAAACATTGATATTTTATTTTCATGTTTTTATATAACATGATGTTTAATTGAGAAAAGATTATGAGATGAATGAAATGGTTATAAATAAAAAAATGCCTAATATTTTCATTCAACTGTTTTCTGATAAAACATATATAATAATGTATTTGACTCCTGATTATTGTTAGGTGTGTTTAATCAAAGCAAATGGATTATTTTTGTTTTTATATGAAGTACATATTGTAGATGGCATTTCGTTTTTATCATTCAGGAAATATTGGCTTTTGCTTCATTTTTATATTTTCATTTTAAAATCATATATTTTTTTTTTTTTTTTTCAAAAATATTATATAAAAAACAATTTACCCTTTTTAAAGTCTAAGTTCTTTTGGCAACTTATCAACATTTTGTTTGATGTGTATATAAAAAATTTTGGCTCTAGTGTAGAATTCGGTGCCCTTTCGATTGGCGAAAAATTTTGTTCGGTTTTGGCAATGAAACCCCATTTCTGGTTACCACGATAGTTTTAACATGGTTTTGGCTTTTTGATTTATTAAAGTGAAAATAAATCGATGTGCACATGGATGAAGTCAAGGCAATGTGCAATGACTAGTTTGTGCAATTCGCTGATGTTTTTTTAAGTGAAAATAGGTTGATGTGTACATGGACACGGAGTTCGTGAAATTCTTTGACTTCTTGTTTTGATTTTGTGTAGCGGCCATCTTAAAAATGTGTCTTATTGGCGGCGATCTCGGCGTCAAAACAGAATTGCCAAAAAACAAGGGGCACCCAATTGTTAACTTTTACCAAAATTTTATTTTGAGATTTGCAAATTTTTTGACGATTTTCTTTTACATACATAATAACATTGATAAATATCATAATGATAATATATTAAATCTGTATTTAAGAAACAACATTAAAATAAAAACATTTTTATTTTATCCTCTATTTTTAAGTGACAATTTCCATTTTTGTAACTTGGGAACATTTTAATTTTGAAAAATAATCAAAATAATAAATTCCCAAAACGCTTCTTAGAAAAAACGAAAAAGGTACTGTAATGCTTTTTTTTTTTTCAAAATAATTTAATTTGTTTTCTTTTATGTTTTTTCATGACAAGGAGTTTTATCGTATGTAATTGTTTCAGAATATTTAAATCTGTATCACTTTTCCCTTGAAAATTCACTTTACATTACCCCTCTCCCACCGGAATCTTTTTTTTAAGTCATCTCACTTTTTACAATTTGTAGAGATGATTTTTCTTTCAAACTTTAGACCTTGTACCTCAGAAGATTATTTAAAGACAAAATTTGTAGACCTGCAGTTCCACAAAAGTGTGATGAAATTAAAAATATTTTCATGGCATTAACATGTAATGGATGTGTTTTGTAGGAAATTTGTGATGATAAAAATCTTATTTCTGATTCTTATTTTTGGAAGAACAGTTAAAAAAATATTATTTGAAGTTTCTCCTGTTGATCACAGAAATATTTGTCCTAAAATGTTTATCTTCTCTTTATTTTCTTAACTTTCCACCAGACACAAATATTGAAGAAAGCAAAGAAATTGAAAACCAACAATTTTATTAAAAGTTTCTGGCACAGGCCCTGAGCTCATATATTTTGTATCTATTCTCAATATTCACATCATTAAAGAAGTAAAATTGAGTTTCTTCTGTACATTCTAAATATAAGCATTTCTTTAGAGTAACAGAAATCTGCAATTAAATCTGAAAATTTTAAAGTTAAGAGGAAACTCATTGAAGAAGAAATTCGTTTCATAAAAGAGAGAAAATTATTCTTCAAAAGTACGTTGTTGAAATATTAATAAATTAGGAGATGAAGCGGAGACTAGTGGGAACATTGATTTATTTACTAAATAAGATGTAAATTAGCTAAAATTTCTGAAAATTTTTTTTAATTAAAAAGACGTATAAATATTTTATTTATTGTTGTTATAAACATAAATGTTTTGTAACTTTTAAAGCATAATTATGCTAATATCATTTATAATCAGTGTTATTAATTATGACTGCTGTAAAATGTTCTTAGTGCCTTTTTAATGGATATTTTTTAGACACACACACACACACACAAAAAAAAAA
>KK117719.1:148227-165901 GCA_000611955.2 Stegodyphus mimosarum
AATTGAAACCATGTAAATATCTATTATGACTAAAGATATCTATGTATATAATTTAAATATCTGTAACTAACTGTTTACCCTTAAAATTTGTCTCTACGTGTCAAGGTGAACTATCACCTCTCCTTAATCTTAATTATGGATGTAAGGCCCAACAAAAAATATATAAATTGGCATAAAACTTTATTCCTTACAACTAATGAGACATAAAATAATACAAAATAACCTATCACCTTTGGTGCTTCAGTGATTTGTTTTAACTTATACCAAATACTGTATATTAACTAGGTTACATCTCCAGCAAATCTATGCGAAGTTATGACAGTAACTGGGTCGAACAAAGTATATCGAACTTTCAACACTTACCGTGCTCTAATCAATGACTCTGTGTCTCTGAGCAAGCAGCCATAGAGGCAATAGCCAAGCTTCTATAATAATTCATGTTAATTATTATTTTACTTCTCAATTTAACTTATATAAAATCTACATAAATCTTTTGACTGAATGAGTACGCGACAAAATGAGGCAGAAAAGAAACAATTAGTATACGTCTGACTGCTAGTAAAATTTTAATAAAAAGTCACTAATTTTCTTTAAAATATTGGGGACTTTATAAGTTTAAAATAAATGTTTCAATAAATTTATAATTTAATGCTAATTATTTGAAAAAGTTTATGAACTTGATTTTTTTTCTTGAATTTCTTTTATAATTAAGTTAAATATTAGATTTTGTTTGATAATAATGCATCCTACTTGCAGATTTATTTTATTCTCGCAAATTACAAAAATGAAGTATGGGTATAGGTAATTGGTTTCGTTTAATAATTGATTTAGTTTTTTCTTATGTTCTAAAGAGTCCTTAATTTTTTTCATTGATGGTCCTTAAAAGTATTTAATCTCCACATTCAGAAATGTATATGAACTTTGTTATCTGGTAACAAGTGCCAAAAATAGCACACATGGTTCTACTTCTTATGAGCACTCAGCAGCGTTGGAACTGTTCCGGATTCTTCTAGCAAAGGTGAGCTCTTTTTTTCGGTGTGAGAGCTAAGGATTACATTTATTATTATTACTATTTTGGTGTCAACTTTAGTCGCAAGACTGGCATCCACATGCAAATGTGGTACAGTTCACTTCAGTTATCTTTGTATTTATCAGGTTTCCGATGGGTGCAGAGAATAATTGTCTGTTTGATGTCATTTTAATGCACTTATCAAATAATACCATGTGGATTTCATCATTAAAATGCACCAATAATTTGTTCATGGTGTTTGTCGGTTGATACCAGATAATCAACAGTTACCTTAATTTGACATTATTTTTCTTTCTGTCATGATTATTTCCAGAATTGGCAAAAATAGACACAGCTATTTAATGGACACTGTCCATTAAATAAATATAAACACTGTTTCTACACTGTCCATTAACAGACAGTTTTTGAATTCCTGGAGCCTCAAAGTAAGCGATAAATACATTTGCATTAAGACACTCTTTGATAATGGATAAAAACTGTTCTCCTATGAATGTCTATTGCTGGAAGGTTCAACTGTATGTTAAAATTTTGTTGTTTTTGTTTGTTTTATTCCATGTGAAATTATTTGTTCATTTATTTATGTATTTTGCTTTCAGATATTATGGCTTTAGAATTTTTGTTTGGGCGTCGAAAGACGCCTGAAGAAATGCTGAGACAAAATCAAAGAGCTTTAAACAAAGCAATGAGGGATCTTGATCGTGAACGATCAAAAATGGAACAGCAAGAAAAGAAAATTATAAATGATATTAAAAAAATGGCTAAGGAAAATCAAATGGTAATTATCTAACTTTTTTATAAAATGTTTCAAATATTTTGTCTTCAAAACGTTAAAGTTTCCAAAAATGCCAAGAAAAAGAAGAATTTTCCTGGTCCAAAATCTCTCTCTATTTTATATCTGAACTTTTTCTTCTTGTATTCTGCCTTATTTGCTAGGTATATTTTAAGACTAAGTGTACCTACTTAAGTAAGTATACTTAGTAAAAATATTATTGAAATACTACTGCGTGGCTGGTTGGACAATAAACAGCAGTATAAAATTATAAACACTGTTTCTACATTTTTTATTGGTGTAATAAAGATTTGAGTCAAAAGATAAATTGTTTTTGCTCATAAAAATTTTTAATGGCTGTAGTTAATACAGGGTTCTTACATATTAACCCATCAACAATGAAAGCTATTCACCATTGAGCCAAGAAAGTCGTTGGCCATCCTGCCAAAGTTGTGCCAGTCGTTCTTGCAGAACTCTGAAGGAAATTACAATTATCTATTTAATAAATAATAAGTATTCAACCAGCTTCATTTCTGCACTTCGTAGAAAGGCTTTCATCGATTTCTATTGCCCTCCAGTTTTACCATAATTTATGTTTAGAATGCTATGAGCAGAAACTTTCCACAGATAATAATTTCAATCTTTTACTGCTTTACCAGTCATATTCAGCTTACCATACGATGCCTGATAGCATACACTTTTTTTTGGTGGTAGGATACCATAATTTTGAAACTAATCCATTCCTTGCTGTTTTGTAGAAAGCAGATCCCAAATTTTAATAACTTTTTTAAATGAAAAAAATACAGCAATAACAGTTAATTTATTTCTTAAAAACAAAATGTGGCTTAGTGAAAATCAATTGGGGTTACCTCAACGAAAGCGCAGATCTTTTGAGTGTGTTGTTTATTTATAACTAGTGCTAAACTACTCTTTGGTGACAGTTTCATAGTCTCTAAAGTACTAGGTGTAAAATTAAACTTATTACTGCCTTATACATCTTATTTCTGACTGCTGTAAAAAGATAATTAAACTTTGCAATTTCCAACTTTGGTAAAGAATGTATATTTTTTATAAATTTTTTCTTAAAGATATTTTTTAATATCAAATTTAACTATTTTCATTTACTATAAGACATTTCTAAGGATTTCAAGTTCACTAACACAATATAATCATTCCTAATGCTTTTTTTACTGCTTTTAAAGATATATTTTGTATCATGATATTAGAAGAATTCTACTTAAGCATCAAGGCAAAATCTCCCTTTAATTTCAGTAATGTAATTTATTAAAATTTTATTAAGAAACATTAGTATTTCCAAGCAATGACAAATTTAGCACTTGAAGAAATAATCCTATGAGCAAAAAATATCTCTACTTTCATATGACCCCTATTATGTATATGGCACCAAAATTATCAACAGATTTTAATTAAGAATTTGCATGGGAAGCATTTAGTTCTCCCATACAGTTTGTAGCAGATTATTTCTGCAATTAATTTTAATATTATAGCATCAAAAGCGTTTTCTGATCTTAAGGACTCCTCCCTTGAACCCTTATAACTTAAAACTTATTATCCTCATTAATGGACTGCACCAAAGCAGCAGTCTCACTGAGAGGTCTGGTGATTGACAGACCGTAAGTAATCATGGTTACACAGTTTGTGACATAAGTTGACTTGTTTAAATAACAGACTATAAGAATTATGAAGCACAAGAAATATCTGTGTAGAAAAATATTTTGATTATGGTAAGCCTTGACATGAGAAATAAGGAAATGAAGATGAAAAAGAAAATTATTAGTGATAAATCCATTTATTGTGGAAACTTGGGTCTTGAGTCATTGCATATTAGTTATGATGTGTAAGTAACTTTAGCAGCAATGCATAAGGACATTCAGTCTGGCAGGGATTTATCTAAATGCTGCCGTAAGGAATTTGTTACTAGATATTGCATAATTTTTCAACAGGTTCACTCACATTGGAACAAGTTGCTTGGTTTAAGAATGACATCTCAGTATGCTCCATATACATTTGATTGGAGAAACGGCTAATGATCTAAAAATCCAAGTAAAGATTGTGGTATAATGCTAACATTTACTGAAGATGTCGCATGTGATAAGTGCTGTCTTTCTGAAAGACAGTCTCTAATGTTCGTGACAGGGTTAGCAATACTGAAAATTGCAGAATATCATTCACGTTTCATTGAGCTGTTAAGGTGCTGTGAAGAATCACAGAGCTGAGCTTCATAATCATAATTCATCACTGAACACATTATAGCTAAAAATTATAGTTCTCGTGATGTGAGGAACCTGCTGATGATAGTCTCTCTAGTCAAGAGTTCAAGAGCATTCTGATGTATTGTCCTGATGAAAAAATTCTTCAGACTGAATAAGCCATGCCTCCTTAATTTTTTAGTAGTATTTTACATTCTCTGATTCATTATATATGGAACGATATCGGGGAAAAAAGCCCTCCTGAAATCGAGAGCCCTCCTGAAATCGAGAGGCTTTGCCGGCAGACACAGTGCAGAACGCTAAATTCTCTTGACACTAGTCATGAAATTATGTCTCTTGTACTATCAAATGGAATGAATTATTGTTTCAGTAATGTCAGAACCATGTCATGTGACACATTGTTAAAGCTTGGAAACGGTGACTTGCGGAGACTATGCACATGGTTTTCTCATCTCTGTGTGGTCTGCCGCAAGTGTTTATCTGTATCATTGCATTAATCCTCATATTAAACAGTTTATGTCAATCATCACCTTCTGGGAAGTAACTTCCTGAAAGGCAGTGATGTGACATCTGTTGAATTTATTGGGTTGGAGGGAAAGTTCTGTCGTATTTTAAATAGGCAGGTGATTTTTCTTCTAAATTAAAAAAAAATCTGTCTAGTGAGTCAATCGGATTTTTTTTTGTTTTTTTAGCTGCTGTATAATATAAAAGGTGCCCTTTTTTACCGTTCATCATTTACTTGTGATATTTAAAGTGAAAAACATGTCCGTAGATAAAGTGCATTTATGACACTGCATTTTATATGAGTTCCAAAAAGGAAGCAACGCATTGGTTGCATGTGAAAATTTGTGTGCGGTATTTGGAAAAGATATTGTAAATGTTCGTACTTGTCAAAGATACACTCACGTTTGTGAAAATTGCAACACCATGAAGGACTTACGCGAGTGAGCTGAAATTTTCAGGAAATGTAAAGTAGCGCATGATATGCAAATGATTAGAATTGCAAATCCGTAGCGCATGCGTATGCTGAGCAGCGTCCTCTGAATGGCTGATGGATCCGAATAAATAGACGGCTGTAGCGAGGCGTGTATGGTTATCGGTGGTTATCTGCTAGTGGTAAACGTTAACTCAATCTGTACTTATGCCTCGTCGACGAAAGAGAGCGAGATTTGAACAACTTACAGAGTTTGAACGAGGGAGAATCATCGGCCTTCGTGAAGCTGGATTGTCGTATCGTGCAGTAGCCTCTCGTGTGCAGCGTAACAGCAGCACAGTGATGCGCGTTTGGAAGCAGTGGACGGACGAGTGTCGGACAACTCGGAAATCCGGGAGTGGACCCCGAAATGTGACGTCAGCTCGCGATGATAGACACCTGGTCCGCATGGCGCGGACGGACCGTACAGCTTCCTCTAGACAATTGGCAGCACTGTGGTCAATAGCTACAGGTGTTTCATTGTGTGCTTCATCAATTCGTAGACGTCTGCTGCAGTGTGGACTGCGCGCACGGACTCCTTTATACAGGATCCCCCTAACGCACGACCATCGCCGCCTGCGGCTACAATGGGCCAATCAGCATAGAGACTGGCGTGCTGATTGGCAGCATGTCGTGTTTTCTGACGAATCCCGCTTTAATTTGTGGTACCATGATGGCCGCATTCGTGTCAGACGCTATGCCGGTGAACGCCACCTTCCGGAGTGCATTATCGAACGCCACAGTGGACGAACACCCGGAGTTATGGTCTGGGGCGCCATAGCATATCATAGACGATCTCAATTGCTACGAATTGTGGGCAATCTGAACAGCAACCGGTATATCCGTGAAGTTCTACAGCCCGAAGCTGTTCCCTTCCTTCAAAGCTTGCCAGGCGCTGTATTTCAACAGGACAATGCCCGCCCTCATACTGCTCGGATTGTTAAATCCTTCTTTGCAGCGCAGCAGGTACAGCTTCTTCCTTGGCCTGCGTGTTCCCCGGATATGTCGCCAATTGAACATGTGTGGGATGTCATTGGTCGGCGTCTTGCTCGTGATCCTCGTCCTTTTGCGTCTGCAGACGAACTTTGGGTACGCGTACAAACGATATGGAATGCTCTTCCTCAGTCAGACATTCAAACTTTGTTTGACTCCATGCCACGTCGTGTAGCAGCACTTATTGCGGCGCGTGGTGACCACACAAAATACTGATTCTGATCTCTTGTTCTTGTTTGTTTGCTTTGAACATTTAATCATTTATTTGTACCACTACCACTCAACTGTGTATTAAATTGCATTCAATTATGACGATTCCTTCTTGGTGTTGCAATTTTCACAAACGTGAGTGTAGTTTAGTAAATTTCGTTCCGGGAATCTGAGCCTCAAAGAAAATGATCGATCTGGATGACCATCCAAGATCAATAATTATGTTTTGCGATCCACGTTTGAAAATAATCCACATTTAACAAGTCGAGAAATTGCAGAAGAGTTTGGCATTCATCATACAACTGTTCGAGATCACATTAAATCTCTTGGGTTTGTGTTAAAGCAAAGTATTTGGGTTCCACATGAATTAACGGAAAAGAATTTGTCTGATGGTGTAAGAATGTGTTCATCACATCTGATTAGACACAATGTGGAGCCTTTTTTGGACAAGCTGGTTACTGGAGATGAAAAGTGGATTCTTTACGAGAATATTAAGAGAAAAAAATCTTACTGCAAACCAGGAACATCATCAGCAACAGTTCCAAAACCAAGTGTCCATCAACAAAAAGTACTGCTTTGTTTGTGGTGGGACAAGAAAGGTCCAGTGTACTACGACTTGCTGAAACAGGGAAAAACCATCAACGCGGATCTGTACTGCAATCAGCTGGATCATTTGAATGCAGCTATCAAAGAAAAAAGGCCAGTATTAGCGTCCAGAAAAGGAATAGTGTTCCACCACGATAACGCTCGCCCGCATACTGCAATGGTGACACAACAAAAACTGAATGCGTTAGGATGGGAAGTCCTTAGTCACCCACAGTATTCACCTGACATTGCACCATCTGATTATTACCTGTTCAAGTCTCTGCAAAATTATCTAACAGGAAAAAAATTCAAGTCTTTTGAAAGTGTTTCTAAGGCAGTTGCTGACTATTTTAATTCCAAGGATGAGAACTTCTACAAAACAGGATTTCACAGGTTACCTGAAAGATGGCAACAGGTTGTAACAAATAACGGAGCATATATAATTGATTAATATTAAACACATATTTTTATAAATGAATTCAGATGTTTTCTTTAAAGTACGACAGAACTTTCCCTCCAACCCAATATTAAAAATTTTTAAACCTTTGTCAGGGGCATTTTTAGAGCTTTTTAATTTGTTGATGTTAGCTATGGTATCTCATAAGGCATTTAAATTTACATAGCAGCAATGTACCTAATATAAGTGCTAAGGTGTGCAATTCCAATGCCTTCTAGGTAGTGTGTATATTCACTGACTGACATTTTTTCACAGCCAGTGTATGCATTCATATTTGTCTAAGGAATATTTACATACTAAAGTTTTTGGATGATTTTTATAAGTACTTGTATTCTTTTTTGACACAATGTGTAATTTAAATACCTAAAAATAAAGAATGGTTGTTTATGTTCAATGTAATTTTTCTGCTTCCTTTGTATGCTGGGTAAATTAACATTTATGGAAATGTATGGGAAATTTTTATTGTGATATTAGGAAAGTGTTAGGATAATTTATTGTTACAAATAGTTGAGAAATATTTGCTGAGAATGCTGTTATTTATTGTAATTAATTATTATTTTATTTATAAGTATTTAGTTTTGATTAAATATTTAGGTATGATATCAACGTTCTTAAGTTTGAAATGTTTTAGTAATAATCTAATTATTACTAATTATTAGTAATTAATGTAATTATTACTCTTTTATGTATCTATTTATTAGGATGCTGTTAAAATCATGGCTAAAGATTTGGTTAGAACTCGAAGATATGTCAAGAAGTTTATATTGATGCGAGCTAATATACAAGCAGTTTCTCTTAAAATACAAACCCTCCGATCTCAAAATGCAATGGCAACAGCTATGAAAGGAGTAACAAGAGCAATGCAAAATATGAATAAGCAGGTAAAATAATTTACAATAAGTAAAAACCATACATCATAAAATGTATGTAATGGATTTATTATGGAAATAATTCTGTATTCAGAATATATTAAGATATTTTTCAAAAGACTTCAGAATTATTTCTCATATATCTTAAAATTTTTATTTTTATAACTGACAGAATTAGGATTTTATTTATGTATTAAATAAAGCCATATTGTGAGTATATTACGAGATTTTGACAGACATAGACGAGACATAGATTTTGTATCTTTGCGTTAGAACTATTGTAAACGATGAAAATAACTATTGCATAATATTTATGTTTGCACAATATACATTGAGATATTTCCGAAGAGACTTTTAAAAATTATTTCTCATATATCTTAAAATTTTTATTCTTATAACTGACAGAATTAGGATTTTAATAATGTATTAGTAGAGGCATATTGTGATTATATGTTTAATGAGACATATGTATCTTTTTATTAAAACTGTTGTATGCCATGAAAATAGCTGTTGCTTTATATTTATGGTTAACTAAATGTAAGAATAATTTATTATTCTTAATGTTGGTTGATTGAAAATGGAAATTGTCCCTTCACTACCCAATCCTCCATATCGAACGTACCCATTTCGTGTTTTCTTCAAACATTCTACTGTGCATAAAGTTTCTTGTGAAATTTCAGACCATCTTGTAATTATTAAATTTTTGTTACTGATCCCTTAAAGTTCTTATGTGCATATTGCTACTGGAACAATTAATTCCTGATAGCACATTATATATATATTCCAAAATATAGTCCATACATTAAATGATCAACACCAGCACATAATTACTGGAAACTTGGATATTATTCAAAATGTGCAACTTAAGAAATGCATGAGTTATGGAGTAAAATCTAGACCAGTCAGATATGTCAGCAAAAATTACTGTTACAAAAATTTAGAACACAGGATCAACAAATTTATTGTTCCGGCAAGCTGTCAGCTCAATATGCCTCTTGATACCTTTTTAAAATGGACAAATGAAATCCTTAAACAAGTTAAAACCAGTAAATTTTAAAAGTAAGTTAAATTAGTCTCAACTTCTTTCAGCTTACAACTGTTCACCATCACCAAAATTGATAAAGCAAATAATAACTTTAGCATTTTATCAAAACTTTTCTACACAACAATTATTAGTAAAGAACTTTTTAATATTAACACTTACCAGATAGCAAACACAACAGAAACCTTTATTATTAACATAACTGAAGCATTTCCTAAAAAAACTCAAAATCTCTGTAAATCCAAGGTACAACAGATTTAATAACTTTTATGCTATTCCCAAATTCCACAAAGCACCAGTAAAATTCAGATTCATTGCAAATGGTACCAATAATTACAAGGAAAATAGACTATTATTTTGCACTTAAAAAAAATTTAGAAATTAATCTTCAGTGCTTGTAACAGAGAACATAATGATTGCTGGATATCAATAATAACACTCTTGCAATAAATACTATTCAGTCAATTGACATCCAAAATATTACTGCTATGACTTTGAAAACTTACATACCTCTCTTCCATTAGAAGAAATCTATCCTAGCCTGCCTGATCTACCTAAAATCTTTCCTGCTATGTTAACATTGATAGATTTTAATATGCAGAAAACCTTCGCAATTTTTACAATGCACAATTTTTAATAACTACATTCGATTTCAAAATCAACTGTTTAAGCAAGTCAGAGGTATCCCAATGAGAGCTCACTTTAAGTACAAGCATTTGTAATATTTTTTATTCATTTAAGAATTCACCTTAAAAAAAAATTACAGCAACACAATTTAATTTGCAATGCCCATACTTACAGATATATAGAAGATGTTATTACCTTTAATAATTTTAACAAGATTGAAAATTCACAATTTTATCCAGAGTGCCTTACTCTTAATAAAACTAATACTTCATAAAATGTAATTGACTGTCTAGATCTTTAAATAATTAACTACAAAAAGATTCTTCTGTTTGACAAAACACGCAACTTCAGTTTTACAAGGAAGTAGTACTATATTAAATAGTAATGCTATATTAAAATTAGTAATACTAATATTAATCAAATACAATGCGTTAAAAGTATTTGTACAGATACAATAGATCTACAACACGAAATTCAACTACTTATTAAAATTCTTAAAAATAATCAAGTGCCAAATAACTTTATTAATCTTTGTCTTAAAAGAGTAGATGTTAAATACTCAGTTTAATCATTTGGCTGATAGGGATATGAAAATTTATTCCTAAACCTTAAAAGGTGGTATATGTTGGATAATTATCAGTTAAAGGATTTGTAAATTGTATAATTACTGCAGTTATTGTACATAATGTAAAAATCATTGTTTCTGGCATTTTCTTCATTGTTGTTACTAAAGAATCAGCCTATTTAAAAATGTTCTAAGCCTGCTTATCAGCTCTTAAGCGATGAAGATACCTTGTAATTTTGTCCTCTTTCTACTATGACAATTAGCCAGAAATTAATTATTTATATTGTTTGGTCAGTTTAAAATCAAAACTTTAACTGACGCATCTTATACTCAGAAGTTTCCCAAAGTTACAAAACCACATTCTAAAAATAGATTCCAAAAAATTCCCACCTATACATTATTTCTCTCTCTCTCTACACCTCCATTGTCCATCCGGGTTCGAATTCCAAATTCCATTCTAAGTATGAAGAAAGTAACAGACATGTTAATTCTCTTTTACAACTAGCAAACATGTTAATTAATTCATATTCTGTCCTTTAATATATATTATGTAAATTTCGTTTTCTTACATTTTTAATATTTAATTTTAGTATGTGAGTATTTTTTTCACCTTTTCTTCCTTGTTTAATTGTTTTTACAAGGATTGCATTATGTTAATTATTTTTGCAAAGTTTGCAGAGTTAAAATTTGCATTGTAACTAAAAGCAAAAGTGTTAGGGGGGTTATTTATCTTATGTAAGAAAATAAAACTCGCTTTTATAAGAATAAATCCCAATTTTAAGATTGATTTTAAAACTTGACTGTACGGCCTGTTTCTTCCTAAATTCTAACATACAATTTTACTTCAACTCATCTCACTTAACTTACTTAAACTCGTCTTAGTAAATAGACTTTTTCTCTCAATTCTTACTTGAGATAAAGACGAAACACTTTTGCATTTATTATTGTTAACTGATAGGAAGTTTTTTCCCCTTGAAAAGCCTACTAATCCAGTCGATGATGATAATTACTTGGTTTATTGCATTCTCATTTTGAAATTATACCTTTTTAAATTTATTCAAGATTTTATTTTAAAATTTGCTAATAAGTTACTTAATTTTAATAGAATTTTAACAACTTATGTTAAAGGAGATAATATACTAAGTAATCTATTAGAATATATACAGGTTTTAACGAAAATTTCCCACCACCACAAATATCGTCTGCAGAAACAGTTTGCATTGGCATGTTTAATCATATTTTGTCAAACAATTTTTGGCATTTGAAAGAAAGAAATTTGCTTTAGAGCTCTACATTGTGAAATCTGTAAAGAAAAAAATATTCTTATCATTAAGTACAAGGTGTCTGAAATCGAACTATTATGCTACCAGATTAGAACCATCATTTACTTCCAGTTTTGTTGCAAAATGTGAGCTACAGAATGTCACCAAATCATGTGTACAGTTTTAGGTACTAATGTTGCAACATATGACACTGAAGGTTTGGTACTGAAAGTTTAAAAACAAAACTATAACGTTCAAGAAGCAGAGCACTCTGGCCACCCTACTGATGTTGATGAGGCTCTCCTGTGAGAACTTGTGGAAGAAGATGAGTATGCAACTACTCGAGAGCTTCTAAGGAGTAAGATGTTGGTGCCATGTCCATTAGTCATGCTGTTCATCATATAAACTTGACGTAGTCCAGCCGTGTCCATTAGTCGTGTGTTCATCGCATAAACTTGACATACAAGTTCAATCAGTGTGTACTGCCTGATGAGCTAACTTAACCAGATAAGGACTGACATGTTCAGGCTTTCACTAATTTGCTTGAATATCAACACAAGGACAAAATTTTGGACCAGATCATCGCTTGTGATGGAAAGTGGATTATTTCAACAACACAGGCTGAAAAAAAGGTTGTTTTGTGCCCGGTGAGCCAGTCGGCAGCGTCGTAAAGTGCAATTTGACTAACAAAAAGATCATGCTTTGTATCTGGTGGAATTGCTGTGGTATTATCCACAAAGTGTATCTGGAAAAAGTTAAAATCCTTGACAATAAGGTGTAGAGCAAGCCATGTTGACGCTGCTATCAAGGAAAAACGTCGGTAATGTTCGGTAATGCAAATGGTAATGTTCCATCAAGATAATGCAAGACCACATGTGTCTGCATTCACCAACTGGACTCTGTGCACACTCGAATGGGATCTTTTGCCACACCCACCAGATAGCCTTGATATCGCTCCTTTGGCCTTCGGCATTTTTTTACACAGCCTCATCTTGCTAGTGCTACCTTCCACTCTGCACAGCATATCCGAAATGTCCAAATTCTCCACAGCATATCTGTTTTTGAACTCGCAGCCACCAAATTTCTGGGCCAAAGGCTTTGAAAAACTACCAAAACAATGGCAGAAAATCACTGCTTTCATGTTTCTTTTTGTAACTTTGTTAAGAATGTTTTTTGTTGGAAATCTTTGGTTACAACCAAATATATATATACATACATACACACGCACAAACATTTTAAAGAAAATTTTGTTACACCCTCATTTTACTGGCAGCTCAGTTTCGAGTACTATGAGTATAAACTTCTTGCTATAATTGTCCTAACCTATTCCTATTTTGTTGGCCATATCTAGGTGTCCTCCCCCATTCAACAGATGTTAGTTCATCAAACAGCTGTAAATGAAATGGAGTGCAGTCAGAAATATAATTCTACAGATTTTGAATTTATTTTATGCAGAAAATGACATTTCTCGATGATGATGTACATATTCACGATCCATGAAGATGAACTTCCAGAATTTGCGCACCAATGGCTGAATGACAATTGAATATTGGTAGTTAAATCTGTTTTAGATTTGAATGTAGGTAAACAGGCTAGCTGCATAGTTGGTTTTCATGGTTTCCTGTATGTGTAACATGGAGAAATTTCTTCATGAAAGCACTCCTGCTCTTCGGCATATAGCCCTCATGCCTATGCCATATTCCTGAATTTTTAGGTTACTTAGTAGGTTCAATTATAATTTAACTGTTTTCATTACTACTGTAGTTGAGAAAATATATTGATAATGCCATGTATTGCATACTCAGTATCCAGAAACAGCTGCCTTGTGATTATTTTAAATGGCTGCTAAGCCATATTACATCAGAATAATTTAGTATAATATGGAATATAGCGAATTTTTTAACAAGTACTAGATATGATTGCTTATATTCATACAGTACTGCTATCTTCTGTGAATTACTATAAAAGTTGCATAGAATATAATCCTTCAAGCAGTCCATTTAATATTTTTACTTCCTTGTACGAAGTAAAGGAAGTCTTGTAATCATGAAAAATTCTTAGTACCATATTTCTTCGAAAATATCCATTTTGACAGCTATCGAATGCAATTTTAATGATGTTTTTGTGTGACATCTGTACGTAAGGACAGAATAATAGACTCTTTTTCCCCAAACGAGTTATAAAACTGATTTAAAATGGATTCCGAAGAGATTTCTTCATGGCGTCTGTACATATGTACATATGTATGAACGTATTTCACAAAAATAGCTCAAATTCGCATAGCTCAAAAATGAGTAGTCTCAGAACATTGCAATTTTATATATAGGTCTGCTATGACTTGCAATTGTACACCTCCCTTTTTGGTTGCAATCAGCCACATCAAAAGTATATAAATATATATCTCTCTCTCTATATATATACACCCACTCTGTTACTCGGCTCAGTGAGCTCAGTTTTTTTATTCTTATATGTCGGTAAATTGTGCATTTTTGCTTTAAAAATGATTGAATTGTGTTGTTCTTATCTTCTGGTTAAGATTTTTATCCTTTAGTTAATCTGCATGCAATGTTTTTAGAATTAGCAACAATTTAAAAGTTGTTAAAGTGTGGCTAATCCTAATTTTTTTTTACCATAGCAGCCGTATATGTTTATGTTTGGAACTTAGCAGAATAGTGTTTTTGCTGAGTGGGACCAAAAGGAAACTTTAAGTTTTGTGCCCCGAAAAATCTGCCTTCTTGCCTGCTGGCCAAATTGCTTGTTTTTGCATAGAAACTGTAATGTTAATTTTTTTTCTTTTCTTTCTTTCTTTTTTTTTTTTTTTTTTAATTTTTTTAACTGTACTTGGTATTTTATGTTTTTCTATATCTTTCAATTTTCAATGAAAATATTTTGAATTTTTATGTATTTTTGCCTTCCTATGAAGTGAGAACTGAACTAATTGAATGAAAAATATATCTCTAATGAAATTCGAGGAAATATGTGTTTTGTATTAGCAGCAAATATTGTCGCAAGTCTGTCTTGGGCAGAGGAGAATGTTTATGTGTAATGCATGCGCATTAGGTAAGCGCCACTGAATCGTCTGTGAAAAACTCTTTCTTTTTAGTCTAAAGGGATTTAGTCCCGAAGGACTATTACTTTCGTTTGGGCGTTTTGCTTTGTTTCACAAGAAACAGCGTATCAGTTTTCAATTTAGTGCTTATGTTTCTTTGTTGTTTTTATTTTATTTATTTATTTATTATTTTTTTTTTTTTGGTTACGAAAAGTTTACACTTGTGTGCTTCTGCAGCATTTGTGCATGCTAAAATTATTAGCTTTGGAATCTTTGACATCAGTTGGAGCCTTTTCTGTATTTCAAAGCCAGCAATACCAACGTTGTACAGAAAAACATTTTTATCTCCAGCGCATGAGAGCGTGTACCAAAATTTCTAAAGATATGCACAATTTAAAATTATTATGCGATATTGCTGTTGAACTGAATTTTATGGTTTAAGTGCGAAGAACATGGTATTTAACAAATAAAGGTGACACACAAAATGTTAAATAAATGCCCCTTTGGACGTAATTAAAATCTGAAACCTTTCAGATTTTTTTTAAGTATTTTATTTGTTTAATTTTAATGCATAATTTTAGATTTATGATAGTATTTGAATAGAATATGTGGCAATGATTAGATAATTCTTTAGGTGATGTAATTTTTGTGCATTCTGAGTTATAAAATGAATGAAATGTAATGCTGTTAAGTGAACCTAGGGCCAGAGTGTCACTTTGATAAATAATTATAGTGAATTTTAAACAAATGCATTTATTCTGTTGTGGTTTATGCGCTATTGACGATGTTGATTTAATTCAGTTCAATAAGTTTAAATGAAATTCAGGAAAAAAATGTGTATAATTTAATATTCCATACAAGGAAGTCATGTGAAGTACACATCAGCATTTTTGTTTAATGTCAAGCCGTGTGATTGTTCTTGTTCTTACATATTTTGCATATTATATTTTTTATTTATAAAGTATGTCCTTTTGCTTATGATTTTATATTTGTCATTCATGGCCATAGAGTTATTAGCTGACCAATAAATTTTATCCTCAGTTTATTATTTATCCCCAGCGTTATTATTAAGTGATATATTGGAGAGAAAAAAATAATTATTTGTTGTTTTTTCATAAATTAGTATGAATTCTAAGAATCCAAGATTTGTAATGTATACAGAATTTGAATCAAATTGAAATGTGAATGAAAAACTTGCTTGTATATGAGCGTATACACACACATATGCACATATATATATTCACATGTGAATCAATACACACATATCTGAATCTGGTCACGCTAACAAAAGAGTACCAGATTATTATCAGTAATTTTAAGTTTCGATTGAGAAATAGCTTCTGACTGTACTTAAGGAGCAGGCTTCATCTTTTTGTCACCTCCTTTTGAGATATTCATCTTGAAATAAATAGTTTTATAATTGTAGTCAACCCAACTAAAATTTCAGTATGAATTTTTAATAGGTTATTACTTATTATAAAATAAAATAATCATGCATTCAGCAATAGAAAAAGATTTAAAAATCCGTAAAATGAGGTGAGAGACCTTATGCAATGATAGGCAAAACAGTCTGTCTTGTATTGAACCGTAATGCTGAAAAAGGAAATAAATTGCATTGTTGATAGATATTTTATGAAATGTTATTTTCCTTTGCAGAGTCAATCTGTATTGAGAGAGTGCAGTAATTTGTTAGAAACTCCTTAATTTTTTTTTTTTTTAATCCAGCATCTAAATGTGTTGTCATAGTTTTTAAGTTGTAGTATAACTATGCACTTTTTTTTAGTTAAATTTGCCACAAATTCAGAAAATAATGCAAGAATTTGAGAAACAGAGTGAAATAATGGATATGAAAGAAGAGATGATAAATGATACTATTGATGATGCGATGGGAGATGATGAAGATGAAGAAGAAAGGTTTGTTTTATTTTTGAAAAAGTGTTTATTTATTATCATCTGTAATTTCTCCTTGTGTATATATATTTATATTACAAAAAAAGTCCCTTTAAATCTCAGTTATAAAAAATATTAGATTTGGGAAGTAACTGTATTTTTATTTTCATTTTATAAGCCGTGTATGTCAATTGGTACACACACGTACATGTAAAGTATATCCTTGTGGAATATACGAATTATATCATTGTTATTTGTGCAGACAGCGAAATCACTTCCACAAAGTAAACACTGGAAAAACATGTGTTAGGTTGAATTCAAATAAAGAAAATATATATAAGTTAAACAAAATTAAATATTGTTGTAATTAAAAGGGGAAAATGAAACAGATGTGAATTGAAAGGATTTTATTACTTTTTAATAAGTAGGTACAAGATATACGTAGGTAGGTTAAAAAAAAAAGGTGACAAGCATCAGCATTTGAAAAGTAATTATTGTGGAGTGAATAATCTATCCTCAAAGTATAGCAGATGCCACTAGTTATCTGGCAGCAGTGTGCGGGTAGGAAGTGTAAGTTCACAAGCACGTTAAAGCAATTTAATTGGCAAGATGATTTAGAAAAGTAGCCTCGCTTGGAAGTGCAAGCCATGATTCATTATCCTGATCAAGTATCTGGAGTGTGGCCATTGTTGAGTGGTGGTGTTATCCTCCTGCATGGCAAAGCCTGGCCCCACTGCTCGCCTAACTCAAGAATTGCTGCAAAAGTGTGAAGTCTGGAATCGCCCCCCCCCATTTAGCCCAGGTTTAGCACCCAGTGACTATTTTCTTTTTCTGAAATTGAAGGAACATTTATTTGGAATAAGGTTTTCTTCAGACAGTGATGTGAAAACAGGCACCAATAACTGGCTCAATGAGCAGGGAAACCAGGTTAAACAAATTTGTCCTGCATTCAGATAAATGCCAAATCTATTTAATTTCGTGATTATGTGGAAAAATGATAGGCAAGTATGCTTCTTAATCCTCTTTTGTATTTTTTGTGTATTGTTAATAGATAATTTGTTGTAACCCTTTTTTTAATCCACCCTTGTAATTATTTTTTTTAATCTGGGGATATTGGGGGGG
>KK117719.1:165913-180549 GCA_000611955.2 Stegodyphus mimosarum
GGACAATGACCAATTCTTTAAAAGTTTCATGGTAAGGAGTGCCTCTCATAAAGGGCCTTTTCTTTCTTCATATGGGTTAATCTCTATTGCAAAATCAGACAGTTCCTATGCACTTTTAACAATTCATTTAATTTATTGCAGGGTAGAGGCACTTTATCATCATTTTTACTACTGCTTCTTTCACTGTCGGCTAGTGTTCTAAGATTATCCAATTCTTTATTCATCATTTCTCAGTCATTGTTCTCAATTAATGCTTTGACTTTTCTTTCTTCATATCCGAAAAACCTTTCCCACCAGTTGCTTTTGTAATTTATGAAAAATTTTTGGCTTAATTTTCAATTGATGGAAATTCTTTGAAATTGAGAGTTGATGCCAGCAAGCATTCAGTAGCCTTATGTGAAGACTGCATTGCTATGGTAATGTGGTCAATGCTTTGCAGCACACTGTATATAAATGAAATTCTAGTGTTAGACAAATTAAATGGAAACGGTTACGATAACTTGTATGTGCAAAATTGCATTCTGCAAATCCGCATTCAGGAACTATTTATTGTATATATGTATATGTGGTAGGATTCAAAAGTAAGTTTTTTTTCCCCATGCTGTTACCAGTAATATGGTTTCAAAAGTTATTATACGCATTTTGCAATGAGAAATTATTAAATTACCTGACCGTTGATTGAACAGATTACGTAATTTGAAAGAAATCATTGGTTTTCACAAACTTTCTTTCCTTATCTTTCTCTTCCTGTTCAGAAAATTTTGAGCAGTTTCAAGCAGACGTTGTAAAGAAAAAAAAATATATTGCTCTAGAATTGAGTGTGTCTCAAAGTTTGTTTTCATCAATTTAATGATAATAATAAAGCTAACTAGTAAAATTGTTGAAACGAAAAAAGATTCCATTAATAGAATATGATAAAAGAGACAAAATTGCTTAATTTTTAAGAAGCACACCTGATGATTGCAGAACCAGCATATTTACCTATTTGGTCAAATTATTAATTTGTATATGTATTATTTTTCTAATTTAAGTTTATGCTTAAGATATAACATTTCTTAAAGCAATTCATATCCTTGAAGGGGGAGCATACAGTCTACAGGCTGTGTATTCTGTGTGCACAAAGTGCTTACAACTTGTGTGCCCTGCTAAGTTTGATGACGTTCATTAAAAACCTGCATAACATATCTGGTATTTATTTTGAACAGCTAAAACTCGTGATGTTGATGGAGAGAAAGCTCAAATGTTGAAATCTACAAGTACTTGAATAGTAGTCAAAATTTATTCACATAGAGGATCTTGGCAATAAATTTTATACTGTGAAATGTTAAACTTTCTATTGCTGCCGTCATCCTAACTAATATTATAAATGCAAATGTGAGTTTGTTTGTTGGATACGTTTTCACGCCTTAATTACTTAACTGATCATCATGAAATTTTCAAGAAATATTTTTGATATAGTAGGAAAGGTTATATAGGCTATAAAATATAACTTATCTGTTGAAATTTAAACTATATTGTCGCATAGATGAAGGGATCGTACAAATGAACAGGCAAGTACTCAAGTCTAAACTCAAGACTTTATTAATTCGAACTGAATGAAGAACTACTTATATACTACAGCTGATTAGCATACTGGAACATTTCAGACTCGGAATGTTCTGGAACATAAAGAAAACAGGTTAATAAGAAGGAAATTTACATAAAAATCGATTATGAGGCATCTTGCCTTTGATAGGTTTCGAACCTGCGACCTTCGTCTCTCGAGTCCTGCGTCTTATCCACTAAGCTATGAGGAGCTCAGTCGAAAGGTGCAATTTTCGCTACATTTCCCCCTTCTTAGAAAGAAGCAGCGTCCCGCTGTGATCTGGTCTGGCTTCTTGTAACAGGTCTCCTGGGAATATTGGACTTTCTTTCATCGTCTAGTTGTACTTTTGGATCAAGATAGGGCTTCAATCTCAACACGTGAACGATGTCTTTTGAATTCCGTCTCTTCTTATTTTGTTCTATACTTTCTACTTCGTACGTCACGTCAGAGAGCCGTCGTGTTATTCGATACGGTCCAAAGTAACGTTTTAGGAGCTTTTCGGATAATCCAACCTTTCATACTGGAGTGAAGACCCAGACTAAGTCTCCAATGTTGTAGCTGACAGGTCGATGCCATTCGTCATATCGGCGCTTGTCTGTGATTTGTGCTTTAAGAATATTGAGTTTTGCAAGCTGTCTAGCTTCTTCAGCTCTAGTGATCAGATGTTGCGCATAACTATTGTCAGAATCTTCGATACTGTATGGAAAAATTACGTCGAGAGGAGTCTGGATGTCTCTACCATAAATGAGAAAGAATGGGCTGAATCCCGTTGTGTCTTGTTTCGCTGAATTATAGGCATAGGTTACAAATGGTAGAACAGTATCCCAATTTTTCTGTTCAACGTCTACGTACATGGACAGCATGTCTACCAGTGTCTTATTGAATCTTTCAGTTAAGCCATTGGTCTGAGGGTGGTATGCAGTCGTCAGAAGATGAGACGTCTTGCATAGTTGAATGACTTCTTTAACAACGGTAGATAGGAAGTTGCGTCCTCGGTCACTTATCATCTCTTTGGGGGCACCATGCTTCAGTACAATTTCTTCAACTATAAACTTGGCAATTTCAGTGCCCTCAGCTGTCGGTATTGCCTTTGTGACTGTAAATCTGGTAAGGTAATCTGTGCAAACTATTATCCACCGGTTCCCATTTCGAGTAATAGGAAAGCGTCCAAGTAAATCTATCCCAATTTTGGTAAACGGTGAGTCGGGGGGTTTTATTGGATGAAGCTGTCCCGGTGGAAGCTGAGGTGGCGATTTCCGTCTTTGGCATTCTCGGCAGTGTGATACATACCGCCGTGTGCTCCCATATAGCCCTGGCCAATAGTACTTCCTGCTTATTCGGTCGTACGTTTTGGCAAATCCGAGATGTCCAGCGGTTGGAGCATCATGAAGGCTTCTTAGAACCTCACTACGAAGTTGCTTTGGTACTACTAAGAGCCATTGCTGTCCCATAGGATCATAGCTTCTTTTGTACAGTATACCATTTCTCATTTGATAATTTTGATATGTGTCACCTCTCTTGAGAATTGTAATAATGGATTTTAATTGTTTGTCCTTCTGCTGCTCTTTTCCGTAATCTACGATGGCTGCAAAGAAAGGGATATCTTCATTGTTTTCAATTATTGGTTCTATAAGGGGCTTCCTTGATAGTGAGTCTGCATCGGCATGTTTGCGACCGCTCTTATAGACGATATTTATGTCATATTCCTGCAGCCTGAGAGCCCACCTTGCAAGTCTTCCGGATGGATCCTTAACATTGGCCAGCCAGCATAAAGAATGGTGATCCGTGACTACCGTGAAGGGTTTTCCGTAGAGATATGGCCTGAATTTACTGATTGCCCAGATGACGGCAAGGCATTCTTTTTCGGTCGTAGAATAGTTCCTTTCAGCTGCAGTAAGGGACCTGGATGCATAGGCTATTGGCCTTTCTTTGCCTTTCTGAATCTGAACCATTACTGCACCAATGCCATAGCCGCTAGCATCAGAATGTATCCTCGTTTCTGCGTCTGGAATAAAATGGCCCAAAACAGTGCCACTGGTCAGCAATCTTTTGAGCTTTGCGAAAGATTCAACCTGAAACTCGTTCCAAGAAAATTTTGCATCTTTCTTCAACAAGTCCTGCAGGAGCTGTGCGATATCCGCGAAATTTTTAATGAATCGTCGGTAGTAGGAGCACAAGCCCAGAAAACTTTGTAAATCGGCGATATTCTGCAGAACAGGGAACTTTGCTACAGCCTCTACCTTTTATGGATCGGGATATATCCCATGTTGATCGACTAAGTGTCCCAGGATAGTCAGCTTCTTTTTGCCGAATGAACATTTCTTGGAATTTAGCGTCAATCCTGCTCTTTGGATGCATTTCAGTATTTCTCTCAAACGCTTTTGGTGTTCTTTGAAATTAGGAGCATACAGGATTATGTCGTCGAGGTAGCAAAGGCAAATATTCCATTTGAGGCCTCTTAGTACCGTATCCTTCATCCGTTCGAACGTGGCTGGAGCATTGCATAATCTGAACGGCATGACTTTAAATTCATAGAGACCATCTGGAGTCACAAAAGCTGTCTTTTCTCTGTCTTTATCATCAACCTCTATTTGCCAGTATCCTGACTTCAGATCCATCATAGAAAAAATTTTTGCACCAGCTAGGCAGTCCAAGGCATCACCGATGCGAGGCAACGGATAGACGTCCTTTTTGGTTACCTTGTTTAATTTTCTGTAATCGACACAAAAACGCCATTCACCATTTTTCTTCTTCACAAGCACGACTGGAGATGACCATGGGCTGTCTGACGGTTGTATCACGTCTTCTTTTAGCATTCGTTGCACTTCGTCTGCAATCACACGCCTCTCAGCGGCTGACACACGGTACGGCCTTTGTTTGATTGGTGCACTGTCACCTGTATCAATCCTGTGCTTCACCGCATTGCATCGGGATTTTCTCGCAATACTGTTAAAGTCAAAAACGTCACTAAATTCATCCAGTAGACTCAGTAGATCGTCTTTCTCAGCATTGGTCAGATCAGTATCGAAAATTTCTTTTAAGTTTTCTTGAGATAACATATTCTTGAACCTTGGAACCTTCTGGAATCTGACCACTTAGGGAGCAAATAGCTTCGTTTTTTATGATCGTTAAATAGCCCACATTCATCCCTTTCGGTATCAGTTGGGTTCGTCGAGAACAATTAGTTACCCATAATTTACCACAACCATCCTCTATAGTGACAATTGAAGCTGGTATTGATAATTCTTTTTTGCACATCAGAAATCTATTTCCAACAATCATAGCTCCATCTGCTTCCTGTAGTTCTGAACTCAGGGCACATATTCGCCTTGTGGTGTTTGCTTCAATTAAATAATCGGTTGCGGCAAACAAGGAAGACTCCGACTTATTTAAATATTCATTGTCTGGAAGGATTTCTGCAAGCTGAAGTTCTTGATTTCCACAATCGATAACGGCATCGGTGGCACGAAAAAAGTTCCATCCAAGTATTATTTGATGACTACATTCAGGAAACACAAGGAATTCAAACGGCCTCTTAGTCCCATTTAAATCAACTTTCAATACACAGCGCCCCGAGGCGGCTACAGGTTTACCACAGGCAGTTTTCAATATAGGTCCATTTTCAGTAAACATAGGAGCATTCAGCTGTCGACGTAACTCCTCAGATATGACGGAATAATCGGCTCCCGAATCAACAAGAGCTTTTACACACTGTCCATTCACGGTGATAAAAGTGGTATTCTTTTTCAACTTGGCTGTGGTGTACGTTGAAGGATTTTCTTCATCTGCGGCCTCACCTCCTGCACAGGTCGCTTGAGCTAGTTTTCCTCATTGGTTCGGCGTGGGGAATGGCTGGAGCGGCGTACTGGTGACTGCGATTGTCTGCGGTTGAGAGAGCGTCGCGGATAAGGTGAACTGCTCCTTATTCGGGAAGAAGTAGGTTGTGCATAATAGTTGTCGAAACCGTATGTAGAATCAGTATCCCTGTCCCGTCGAGGGTTGAATGTCTTTGCAGCTCTTGCATTTTCAAATATCTGGCGTCTCTTCCCTACAGTACCTCAGAACGTGTCCTGGGCGTCCACAATGAAAACACAGAGGCACATTATCGTCAGTCCTCCACAGATCTGTCCTACGTTGTGGAGTAGTTCTTTGGCTAATTTCATGTCTTGGCTGCGGCCTGACTGGAAGTGAATGTTGGATAGTGTTTTTGCTTCTCTCTGCTCCTGTGAGTGGTGCCAACGCCTCCATAACCTCTTCCCGGACCATAGATGCTATGTCATTCGATGCTACAGGTTCTATTTTCGTGTAGCCCTGAACTTGTGGCAGGAATTTCTGAAGCTCTTGCCTAACGATGACGTGCACTAGAGGCTCCAATTCACCGGCGTCCACATCGGCCGACACTGCGGAGACATTAGGTAGCCTCTGAAATCGTGGTCAGGCGATACGTCTTCGTCGAAGGCTTTCTATGTGACAGCAGCGTTTCACGAAGGCATCGACACTGTCATAGTCCTGGGACGACAGGACCTGGTACAAATCCTCAGCAATGCCTTTCATGAGATGGGCCACTTTCTCGTCTTCAGACATGGACGGGTTTGCTTTTCGGCAGAGAGAAAGAACATCTTGAATGTAAGCTTCAGACGTCTCATCGATTTGCTGCGCACGTGTGAGTAGTAATCGCTCAGCTTGGCGCTTCACGTCAGCTGTACGGGAAAATGCGTTCTTAAGAGCATTCCTGAAAACAGTCCAACTAGTAAATGTGTCTTCATTATTATCGAACCACTGTCGAGCGGTTCCGGCAAGGTAAAAAATGACGTTCGCCAAGCACATTTGGTCATCCCAGTGGTTATAGTTGGCGATTCGATCAAAGTCCTTGAGCCATCTATTAGTATCTTCTTGGCCGTCCCCGGTGAATATACACGGGCTTCTGGGTAGTTGGTACGTCAGGATCGGTATTGGTGCGATGTTACTCGAAGCGGAACTAGCTCCTGCTGGAGGATTCTGCTCGGTTGCCTTTTCATCAACCATCTTTCTCGGTCTTATATGCGAATCCCGTAAGAGCCCAAACTCAGGAGGAAGTCCTCGAATCCGAAGGCTTTGGCGTAACTCTGCCGTAGTAACTTGAGTGGTACCCGGTGCCTCCACCAAACTGTCGCGTAGATGAAGGGATCGTACAAATGAACAGGCAAGTACTCAAGTCTAAACTCAAGACTTTATTAATTCGAACTGAATGAAGAACTACTTATATACTACAGCTGATTAGCATACTGGAACATTTCAGACTCGGAATGTTCTGGAACATAAAGAAAACAGGTTAATAAGAAGGAAATTTACATAAAAATCGATTATGAGGCATCTTGCCTTTGATAGGTTTCGAAGCTGCGACCTTCGTCTCTCGAGTCCTGCATCTTATCCACTAAGCTATGAGGAGCTCAGTCGAAAGGAGCAATTTTCGCTACAATATAATAGGTTTTATAGCTTAAAATGATTGTCTTGTATAAACATTAAATGTTGAAAGTTTCATAATGATAAGTTAAACGATGTAAAAGTTTGTCTGCGTGCATATGTTAGCTTAAACTACGCAAACATTTAACTTTTTGAAATCTTGGTAATGAAAATTATTTATTGTTGTAGTGAGAAATCTTAATAAAGCTTGTTTTTCAGTTTATATTTTATTTTAGAATTGTTTAGTTAAAAAAAAACATAAGCTAAGATTGCAATGTTTGATATATCAAATCAGATTTTAAAAATCATGCAGAATAAGCGTCTTAGCAACATCAATATGGATCTCTTTCTATCTCAATGAAGAAGGGCAGTATTTACTGAAATTTTACACGTAGTGTATTTTTAACTTAAAAAATAAGTAATAGTAACTAAAATTTTATCCTGTTATCTTGGTCAGGCAATAAGAAAAAAAAAATCAAATTATTTTATTTTATTTTTAATAGGCTTTGAAACTTATTTAAGGAGATCAATGCAAGCAAAGCTGTGGGTAAAAGCTAGTATTAAATAGATGTAAAACTATGAAATGAGGCTGTTGTTTTTTACAATGGAAATTCCATGTTTATTTCAGTTTCACTTATCTATTGAAATGATTTTCACAGTTAGTATGAATACATAATTTTCCTTTTGTTTTGTAAAACGTACTTACGTGTATATATGTATGTAGCAATTATATGCTTTTAGGCATGATTTTCTTAAAGTATCAGGAACTCGAATTTTTTCACACTAATATTTGTGAAAAATGCAACATCATGAAGGAATTTTCGGAAATGAATAAAATTTTTTCGACATATTACTGATGGTGGTACAGATAAACAATCATCGAATTTGCAAGATAGATTAAAAAAAAAAAAGAAAGGAAATGAATGTCGGAAAAATCAGTAATGAACAGAAAGTTTGTTTCAGTTTGCATAATTCCTTCATGGTGTTGTAATTTTCACAAACGTTAATGTATTATTCTCCTCTGATCCCTTTAGCTTTACTGAAGTTTGACTGTATTGCTGCTTACAGAAACCATATATTTACACCATCACAGACAGCATTCCTTTAAACTAACTGTATTTGCCATCATGTGTAAAACACTTGTCATTTACACATAAGAATAGTACATTTCTAATCTCTGCTGAAAAGTGCTATGATTTTCGTACTGTTTGTGCATAAAATGTCAGATGTAAAATCAAGACCACTAGTCTAGATGAACAAATAAGAATATTTCTCTCATTATTCATTTTGACTTAATTCACATTAATGTTTTTCTTAACTAGCATGATTCAATTATCTCTATAAATTACAAGAAGATGAAAAATTTTAAATGGGATTTATGAAAAGCAACTATGTGTAAGGCTTTCCGAAGGTTGACAGATGTGTTTGCTATAGACAGTTGATCAGTGAGAAATACGTGGAAACTCAGTATTTACAATAGATTCAATGCTGTGTAATATTTTCATTTGTATTGGTAAAGCATAGCGCAGTCAGTATGTCTGTTACTGTCTACAAATTTATGATAACTTCATTAGTATGTATATTAATATTTACATTTTTTATAGTGATGCCATTGTGGCCCAGGTACTAGATGAATTAGGTCTTGACCTTAGTGACAAGTTAAAAGAGCTCCCCAGTACAGGTGGCACTTTAAGTGTAGGTGTATCAACAGCAAAACAGACACCAGTTGCAGATGTTGATGCTGATCTACAAGCTCGGTTGGAAAACTTAAGAAGAGAGTGATATTTGAGAACATTAAACTAGTACCATAACTATCCATAATTCAAAAAAACTTTGTGATTCATTAGTAAATTAAAGACCTTTAATGTAAAATTAAGAAATCCAAAGATGAAAGTATGTGATTTTTACATTCACAAAATATATATTTCTGTTTTGTTAAAATTAGATACATTGCATTTGCTATTTTACAACCAGTTTATCTTTTTTAAGTTTTGACATTAGGTCCTTAAATTCCTTCAAAAATAGGATTCATGGATCGTTTTCTGTCCTGATTGAATTCTAAATTTTGAACTAGTGCAAGAACTGTCCTGAAAGACACTTGCATGTTGAAATCAAGTGTTATGCGAATACATACATATTAGAAATATGTTGCTTTAGAAAGAATTATCCAGTAACAGCTTTTCTAAATAATATTCTGTCATCCCATAATAAAATCAATGCATGTGTGTACAGTTAAGATCATTGTGGTCAGCTAATGCAAAAAAATTATTGCATTAAAATTGTTGATAAAGTTTTTTCTAGGACTGTGTATATATTACTATCTTGGTTGCACTCAGTTCAAGCTATAATAAAAAATTAAATGTGTAACAAAAGTTTAATGTGTATATAGTTTGGAAGCTGTGTTTAAAATTAATATTACTTTTTCTTAAAATCGAACATATTCAACTGTAAATGTTAATTATTTATCTTTTATGGCCGTATAATGACAGGAAAAATATAAATGTAATCATCTATTTTATAAAATTGTAATAATAATAATATGGCTTAGAGCATTATTTTTATGGTATATAAATGTACAGCACTTATCATGATCCTTCTTAAGTTAGAATTTTTATGGTACATGTATTATTTATAGAAAAAACTCTGTTATGTATCTTCTATAAATCACTTTTCTATGATGCGCTATAAAAATTATTTTCAATATGTCTGCTTTGTACTTCAAAAAAAAAAATTGTTTTATGCTTTTATAATTCTTATTTGATAAGTAGGTAGCTTTTGTTATCATTTTGCATAATTTTATTTTAAATAAATTAATCATAATAGATATTGTGTGGCATCTCATTCATGTCAAGTTTTTAACACTTTCATAAAGATGGTGTTTTAATTTTTAAACTGAAATTCCTCCAGAAACACAAAAACCTACTCAGCTGTATTTTGCTTTGTAAGAATAAAACTTTTCTCATATGTAATGGGAATTTGAATCAATTTCTCTAAGAAAATCGTCTTTGAGATTATCCTTTACCTTAGGCATGTAACCTTCATATATTTTCCATAATTGAATAAAAAATTTGAGGGTATCCTTTACCTTAGGCATTTAGCCTTCATACGTTTCCATAACTGAGTAATAATAAAAAAAAATGAATGCTTCACTATGATGATACATTTATTCATATAGCATTCAAAAATGTGCAATTTTAAGTTTGCTCTTATAAAATCATTGTTTTTCACATTGTAATTTAACTAAATTTGTCACCTGTGGTTGCCTCAAATTGAAATTCAATTGATTCAGCTTAGATTGTAGGTAGTGTTTGATGAAATAGAACAATAGAATGATTCAGTCTAAATTGTAGATAGGATTTGATGAAATAGAAAAAAAAACTAGAAGTCATTTGAGCAATGGCAGAAATGTCCTTCAAGACAATGAAAGTAGTGGCCAAATTTAAATCCAGTGCGTTTTTTTTTTTTTTTTTTTTTTTTTTTTTAATGTGCCTGTTTCAGAGCATTGAACATTGATTGTTCTTTATACGTATAAATTTCTCGAAATAAGGTAGGGAATTGAATTTAAGAAAGTTTTTTCTTAATACTTTTAAGGTACCATGCAGCTGAAGAAAAAGTTTCTATAAACTTTTAAAACTAAAGTCTGTCAAATTAAGTTATATAACACTAAATCTTGTTGCTCATTATTAGTTTCTTTAATGAGATAGAATAGTGTTTCTTGAATGCTGGGTCATGATCGGGAACTGGTTCATGAAAGCAAAACACCGGTTACAGGCAAACTTAATGGAATTACTAACTTTACGCATTACAGTAATATGAAACTATGTTTTAGTTTGCAATATAAGACATTTAGATTTAGTAATTTTAGTTTTCTCATAAGTGATATAGGATACTGAAATTCATTGCTTATTAATTTCTATCTTAGTTCCTAGTTTCATATTATTTTTGGCATCACCAAAACTTGATTAGGCTTGTCTGGAGTATGGCAGCAAGATCCAACCCATATTTTTGTATGACGTTGATGACATAATTAAAGTGGGAAAACATTGCTAGGATATACTACTATATTTAGTCAATTTTGGCAGCATGGCTTTATACCCTCAGTGATTATTTGTTAGTTATTAGTCCAGATACTGCATTAATTTTTTATTTATTTACTGTTAATTATAATACATCACATCTAATTATCAATGTATAAATGATTATTTAAAACAAAAATATGTGTCGATATAACCGATAAACAATCAAATGATGCTCAGATAGGAACAATTTTTGTTGATGTCACTGACAATAAACAGTTAAGTGATACACAGCCAAGCATGAATTCTGAGAATGTCACTAACAAACGGCTGCATGAGATGTTTTCCAGTAAACATGCAAAAAAGAAGAAAACCTCCTGGATTTGACAGTATTCTGATGATTATATAAAATTTGGTTTAATGAAAGTGCTGATGAAAAGCTATTGTGTGTTATTTATTACACAGCCTTATCAAATAAGTCCATGACACCTTAAAAGTTGAAGCAGCACTTGGAAATAAAGCATCCTAACTATAATTATAAGCCAATAGATTTCTTTATTATAAATAGTAAAAATTAATGTCTAGCAAACGGACTGCCCTTGAATTTTTCTCAGGAGCCTAGAAATGTAGGTATGATTTCTTATGAAAGATCCCAATTAATTGCTGAAATTATATATCCTCATATAATTGAGGAAACGTTTCTGCAGTCAAAATGTTGGCTTCTTGCACATGTGATTAAAAAATACACTGCTGTCGATCCTAAATGCAACACCCTGAAGGAAGCATGCAAGCAGCATGAAATTTACAACATGCATTAGCGGAAGTGAGATATGCAAATGATTAGAATTTCAGCACAGACGTACATCACTCGTGCCTGTGGCGCCACTTCAAAGCGCTATTTAAGGTTGGAGTTTTGGACGACTTCAAGTTCGGCAATTATGTTTTTCTTGTGCTTTTTCAAAAAAAGATCAATTATGCCTCTTTGTAAATAGCTATCATCGTTTGATCAAGTATCTGAATTCGACAGAGGAAGAATAGGGGCCTACCGAGCGTGGGGATTATCTTTCAGGGAAATCGGTAGTCGTGTTGGATGAAACCAAGCAACTGTAATGCCGATATGTGACCACTGGATGCAGGAGGGTACGACGGAGTGATGTGTTCGATCGCATCCATCTCAGTGCACCACTTCACGTGATGACAGGAACATTGTGTGCATGGCAGTGACGGATCACTCAGTCACATCACGAACCATAGCACAGCACATTCAGTCCCTAACGCATCATCCAGTGTCTACGTGTACCATTCGACGGCGTTTACAGCAGAGTGGTCTGTCCGCAAGACGTCCGTTGCTTCATCTACCCTTGACGAAGAACCACAGACATCTCCACCGCCAATGGTGCGATGAAAGAAGGATGTGGATGGCAGAATGGAATGAAATTGTCTTTACTGACGACTCACGCTTCTGTCTGCAAGACCACGATGGTTGGATTCGAGTCTGGAGACAACGCGGAGAGAGGATGCTGAACAGCTGCGAAAAGCACCGCCACACTGGTCCTGCACCGGGTATTATGGTATGGTGCGGTATTTGATATCACTTTCGCACTCCTCTGGTACGCATTGCGGTACTTTGAACATCCAGCGCTACATCTCCGAGGTTTGGAGCCAATTGTCCTTCCTTACCTTCAAGGCTTGCCCACAGCCATATTTCAACAAGATAATGCATGACCACACGTGGCACGCATTGTCCAATGGTTCTTCGTCAATCGCCAGATTAAATTGCTTCCCTGGCCGGCTCGCTCTCCGTATCTTTCGCTGATAGAAAAGATGTGGTACAGGGTTGCTGAACGATTGACCCAGATTATATCTCAAACTACCATACCAGATCAACTTTGGCAACGTTTGGAAGCTGCTTGGTCTGCTGTACCACAAGGACACATCCAAAGTCTCTTTGAATCAATGCCGAGGTGTGTGGCAGCGGTGATCTTCAACAATGGCGGCTACTCTGGCTACTGATTCTAGAAGGAACCACACTTCACAGAAATCTATAAATTTAATCATTTGATACTTGGTCAACATGTTATCTACTAAATAAATTTTGTTGTGATATCTCTTGTCTTTCTTGGTGCTGGAATTTGGGTATCCAGCAGTGTAGAAAAACCAGATAAATATGTTATCTATATCTGATAACACAATGAAGCAAATAATCATTTAAATAGCAGATAATATTGGAGAAACTGTTGTAGTTTGCTTAAAACAGTGCATTCCCCCCCCTCCGCACTTCAAGTTAATGAATATATAGACATGCTGGACAATGTCCATGTTTTGTCAGATATGATTTAAAGAATACATGTAATAAAGAATTTCTATTTTGTAGACCAATGGATACGAGAACAAAGCAGAAGAAATTTCTAACTTGAATGATACTTACATCAGTTAAAATGATGCTGACTGAAAAAAGTACGTGGGACTGAAAAGCAGTGGTGCTTGTACAGGGCGTTATCTAAAATTAAAGGCCATGGCACTAGCATGCATAATTTCATTGCAGCATACGGAGAGAAGATTTGGATATTAAAAAATGCCACTTCTTTTGCCAACTGCTAAGCAAGAGTGTATAAATTATATAAAAAACTGTCTCTTGAATTCTCAGTTATTCAGTGCATTATCTAAAAGCACTGGCAGTAAAGATGAACATATTTTACAATGTAAAGTGTGATGGTTGTGCAGAGGGAGTTCTGAAGAGTCTTTTGGAAATGAGAGAAGTTTTAATGTTTTTAAACTAACCTACCCTGATAGACAAATGTGCAATATCTGAATTTAAATATAGTTTTAGTGAGTTAGTTGGTTAGTGAAGTTTTCTTCACTGTGACGTGCTTGATTTTTTTTAATAAATCTTTTGTTACAAACTAACAGTGTATTTATTAAAAGTATTTAAAGGGCAAGAAAAGACTGAAGCTGCAATGAGCAAGCTCAGTTTGTGAACCCTTTGTGTGGATTAATGCTTTTTATAAAGCAAATATTAAAGCTTTATAAAAAGGTAACTGGGGAGCAAAAAGAATACAACACTAGTTCCATGTCTGATAAAATTTCAATTGTTATTAAAGAACTTTTGATAGGATTGTTAATAAATCTGAAAGAAGATTTTCTTGCAATTCATATTAACAAAGCATGGATAAGAAACCTTTCACAATTAATATAGAAGCAAAGATGGAATCCATAATTGAACTGTCTTGAAACAGTGCTTAAAGATAGTTTTGACAAAATATTATTGATAGATTTTTTGATATCCTGTCATCAAGAGTTTCCAGTTTTTAGCACAAAGGGAATTAAGTTTCTAATGCCTTTTGTTACAACTTATAAATGTAAAACAGACTTCTCTACACTTATTTCTCTAAAAAATAAATAAATAAAAAAGATTAGATGTCTAACTAGATTTAAAAATAACATTGTCTCAAAACCAACCTGTTTTTCTAAAAAATAAATCCAGAATCAGATTTAAGGATAAAGTTGTCATTTTTTTTCCGTAGACCTGAAAGTTCTAGTTAAAAAAAAAAACAGATTCACACTTCTCATTAATCTTTTTTTTTTTTTTTTTT
>KK117719.1:189707-215107 GCA_000611955.2 Stegodyphus mimosarum
AAGTCTTTAGAATCATCTTTAATTAACTGTGTGTCATATACTAAAAGAACAGTGTTACAAGTTGCAGCTAAAATCTATGATCCTACTGGATTTATATCCCCGTTTGTGATTAGAATTAAAATCCTGCTGCAACAAATTTGGGTAAAAGGTCTTGATTGGGATGAGCAACTTCCAAAAGATATTGAAACTGAATTTCAAAAATGGCTCGCAGAAATAACTCATCTACAAGGGATGTCGATTGACAGAAAATATATTCAGAATGTTAATAGGCTAAATAGTGACATTTCTTTACATATATTTTGTGACGCAAGTAATAATGCATATGGAAGTGTAGCATATTTTAGATACATAAATAAGTTTGGTGAAATTAAAACAAGTTTCATCTTATCGAAAACTCGAGTAGCTCCTCTTAAAAGCTTAACACTACCCCGGTTAGAATTGATGGGAGCAGTTACTGCAGCAAGAATTGCAAAATATCTAACTAAATTATTTAATCATATTTGTCAACATGTATATTTCTGGACAGACTCACAGATCGTATTACATTGGATCAAAGGATCTTCTAGGAACTGGAAACCCTTTGTCTCCAATAGAGTTGCAGAAATTCAAACCTTGACGAATCCCACTAATTGGAAACACTGTAGCGGTAAAGAAAATCCCGCAGACTTATTAACCAGAGGTTTGAGCGTGAATTATCTGAAGAATTGTTCACTTTGGTGGTATGGTCCAGAATGGTTACAAAATCAGTGTACTAATTGGCCAATTCAACAGAATTTTGACATAGAGAACGATGAACAATTAGAACGCCGTACTAAGATATTTGTTTGTGACGTTATTGTGAAAAAAGATGAACAACTATTAGACATAAGAAAATTTAGTAGCGTGTTGAAATTTCTGAGAATTGTGGCATGGATCAAACGTTTTGTTGCTAAAGCAAGAAAACTATCAGCTAATAGTGGACCATTAAGTGCTTCTGAAATTCAGGATGCTGAAGTATTTTGTGTTCGCAAAGCTCAGATGGATTTCTTCACACCTGAAATTAAGGCACTTCAATCTGGCAAATCAATTTCTCCGAGCTCTAGTATATTCAGCTTGGCACCATTTCTTGATAAAAACCAAATTCTTCGAATTAAAGGAAGACTAGAAGGTACTGAGTATACAGTCGACGAAAAACATCCAGTTCTTCTTCCTAAAGACTCCAGATTTACTGAATTAATTGTAAAAAGAGAACATAACAACGTTCTACATGCAGGGGTGGCTACAACTTTAACAAAAATGCGACAGAAGTTTTGGATTCCTAAAGGCCGCCAATTAGTGAAGAAAGTCATAGGAAGCTGTCTGATATGTCGAAAATATGCAGCAAAACCAGCGAAACAAATGACAGCTCAATTACCCAAAGAGAGGATTACAGAAACACCACCTTTTTACGTTACCGGTGTGGATTTCACGGGTCCTGTTTACATTACATCTGGAAATGGGAGTCAGAAGTCGTACATCGTATTGTTCACGTGCGCCGTTACACGGGCATTACATCTGGAACTTGTTTCCAACATGTCTGCAAACAAATTCATTTTGGCCCTCCGACGTTTCATTTCAAGAAGAGGCAACTGTCGTACCTTTTATTCGGATAATGCGAAAACCTTTAGGTATGCTGCTAAAGATTTGCAATATTTTTACAGTATAATTAAAGGACAAGACTTTCAAAATTTTCTAGCAAATGAAGGCTTTACCTGGAAATTTATCGTTGAACTTGCCCCATGGTGGGGAGGCTTCTACGAGAGTCTTATGAAGAGCATTAAGGAACCTCTGAAAAAGATTTTAGGCAGAGCTCAACTAAATTTTGAAGAATTTATGACTGTGTTGACCGAGGTTGAAAATATTGTGAACAGACGACCTTTGACATATGTTTATAATGACTTGCATGAACCTGAACCGCTTACACCGGCTGATTTTCTGTTGATCGGACATACAATTGAATATCCATGTAATTTTGCTGAAATCCTGAATACTTCTCCAACTAGAGAAGGTCTACTGAAACGAAAACAATATCAAACAACACTTCTAAAACATATCTGGAAAAAATGGAAAAATCAATACCTTCTCAATTTACGAAATGCTCATTTCTTCGATACTCCTGAAAGTAAGAAGAATCTTAACGTTGGTGATATAGTTTTACTTGAGGGAACAACAAAATCTAAGTTCTTGTGGAATTTAGGTCGAATAATTCAAGTGTTTAAAGGACGTGATGGTCTTGTTAGATCATGTATGGTGAAAACTAAAAGAGGGGACTTTAAGAGACCTGTGCAGTTAATATACCCTCTTGAACTATCAGACTGAAAATGAACTGAACTATCAACTTTTATTTAACATTTATAGTCTGTGTTTATCTAAATAATTTTTAGTTAATCACTTGAGTTAATTCTAATAATTTACTGTTTATAATTCAAGTTAATATTTACCTTTTGAGTAACTTTTGAATTTTTATGCTATTAATTGTTTGTTGATTTTATAGCTTTCTTTTTTTTTTTTGCTTATGTTTGCATCAGGTAATGTATCTGATATTGATATGTAAGTAGTTTTCTTACATTTGTTATATATTTTTTGTATGCTGATATAGTGATAATTTTGTAAAAATTATCAGGTGGGGAGTGTTGATAAATTCCCCATAACATTAACTGTAATGCCGATAGAGGGCGCTTCTTCTGTTTTATTTATGAGGAAGTGAGAGGAGTTTAAGATGTGAACCTAGGTATACTGAACCTTCGATGCAAGCTATGCCGTTTTTTAATAAATAATTTTATAATTATTACTGTGTGGCAATATCTGTTTGTGATGAAAGAGAAGCTTTTATTCTTGAATTTTTATCAATGCTCTTACGTTACACCAAGCCATCAAGAATTTTAGATTATTTTGAAAAAAAAGAAGATAATTTGGATGCAATTATAAGTAAAATGATAGCATTAGATGGTTTGCCATTTCGAGTGTTTTGCACTTCTACTGAGTTAAGAAAATCACTATCCGCCAGAGATTTTAAAAATCTACCAACAGCGATTAACACTATAAGAAAAACTGTTAAAAACTACAGTAGCGGTGTTCGCAATTCTTTAAAACACAAGTTAATACAATTAAAAGTAAATGGCGACAAATTTAGTCTTACATTTGATGAATAGACAAGTGTAAGAATTAGACACTATTTAAATATAAATATTCATTCAGAAAAAAAGTTTTGAAATATCGGACTTACACATATCTCGGGAAGTATGCCAGCCGAAAAATGTGTAGAAGTGCTTAAATATAAATTAGGGAAACATTGATTATCCCTGAAAGATATTGTACCTATAACGACTGATGGAGCAACGGTTATGAAAAAAGCTCTAAAGTTGAGTGGTGTAAATCAGCAATTGTGCTATGCTCATGGAATTCAATTAGGAGTAATAGATGTATTATACCAAAAAATAAAGAACAGAAGAACCCAAATAATGCGGATAAAGAAACTTCTGATTCCGGCTTTGAAGAGCGTGAGAGTGATACTGATAATGAAGATAAATGACAATGTAATTGTTGAAGAAGATATTGGCAATGGGGATGAAACATTAACGCATCAAGAATTGCTTCCTATAATTAATTCAATTAAAAAAATTGTTAAGATATTTAAACGTCCCCCTACAAAAAATATCGTATTACAAAAATATATACTAACTGAAAACAAAACAGAACTTATGTTAATATTAGATTCTAAAACACATTGGAACAGTTTACGTTTAATGATAGAATGATTTTTGAAATCGAAAAATCCAATCCAAAAAGCAATAATCGACTTAGACCTAGAAATTAATTTTTCCGATAGTGGATTTGACTTAATATCCAGAACTATATCAGCTTTACTTCCAATAAAACTGGCTGTGGAGGCATTATGTCGGAGAGACTCTAATTTATTAACAGCTAATGCAACAATAAATTTCATGTTGCAGTCACTGAAAGAACAGAACACATCACTAACTGAAGAATTATATATTACACTGAAAAATCGCACAGAAGAAAGGCATACCGAAATAGAAAATGTCTTACGGTATTTACATAATTGTAATGATTTTAAAAATGAAAATGAAAAAGTAGAAAAGAGATTACCAAATCAAATTTGATCAAGTTATTAGTAAACTTTCTTACAATTTTTAACCCACATTTACTATCCACATTCAAAAGAATTCGGTAGAGTTATCGAAGATGATGATGACACTATAAATGTCGATATCGAGAGCGAAAAAGAATTGTCTCTTGAACAAAAATTAGAATAGCGATAAATAAAAAAATTTCAACAAACCAAAATACAACACAGAAATCAGTTATATCCAAAACCATTCGACGAGAAATCGATTTATTTGAAGATGGGGGATTTAGAGGTAAATACTTTGAAAAAGTATATCGCGCATTGCTAACAGTACCACCAACAAGCGCAGATGCTGAAAGGGCCTTTTCAACAGCTGGGGGAATTTTTGCACAAAATTACTTTCCAGGCTTAATGACAGTACAATAGATGCATTATGTTTTTAAGATCACATTTCAAAAATTTGTAATAGTACCACAGACTGAATTGGGATATTTACAGTTTTTTGTGATTTAAATACATAAGATGTTCCTTGTTTCTTTACTTTTTTCGGATTCTTTATATATCTGTTACTGTTATAATTTATAAGTTACAAATGATGTTTTGTGATATTTAACTCTCTCTAATAAAACTGGCAAATAAAACAAAGAAACACTCGTATTTTCTTTCATTTTCTAAAATTCCTACTTCCGGTATTAAGATCTAAACGATACCGAATACCGGTATTGAACCTTTGATTCGAAATTGCAATCCCTACTCCAGAGTCACTTAAAACATATCTTTGAGAAAATAATGGTTACTCTTAAATCTGACCAGGCAGCAAAATCAACAGGCAAATCCTTGGCTAAAGTTCAAGACACATGGAAAAAGTTTTGTCAAAAATCCCGTAAAGAGGCTGTGGCAAACTTCAGACTGCAAACAGGCCACGATTGCATAGCACATCATCTTAATAAAATTTGCATCCTTCCATCTAGCATAGGCCAAATTTGCAATTCGAGCATCATGAATGCAGAGTATCTTTTATGCCCAGAACTAGATAAAGAGTCACAGAAACGTGGTGAGATAAGTAAACTATAATGGAACGCCTGAGCTTTCATGAACTCCGGCATCCGTTATGTTCCTTTCCTTGTTTAAATTTTAAACTTTTTACACTTGTTCCCATATTCATTTATACTCATTCTTACTTTTAATGTTTGTTCTTTTTTATTACTTATCATTCTTCTTGTGTGATACTTGAGCTGTTTTATATATTTGGATTGATTTTTCCAATAAAGCCATAGGTAACAACACTTTGACATATCATTTCTAAGTCTTCTTGAATGCTTTAAATATTAGAATTTTTCCATAAGAAGTATATTGGTTTATATAAGAAGTATAAGCATTGGAAAACTTTCAGTTGCATATGTCAAAGAGAAACACCAGGAGTCGTCAGTATCTGATATTTTAATTGTTGTATCAATGTTTAGTTATGAGCATGTAAACATATATTCTTTTTTTAAATTTAATTTACCTTTGAATGCACACTTTAATATCCCTCGAAAATTTTGATGGAAGTATACTGTATTACCATAAGTAAATGTAAAATATATTATTTTTTCATTCCCATTTGAGTTTTAAAGCAATTGAATGTAATACATTTAAAAGGTAAATATTATTTGTATTACAGCAAGTCCTCAAGTAGACTAATTATAATTGAAAGCGTAATGTGCATATTATAGTGTAAATTATCCTGAATTTGTGTTTTAGGTCAGTAGAACATGTTGTAAAAAAATTAAGGGTTAAATTTTACTCCTCATAGTTGAAATTGCTATTGATTTTATATATATATATCTAGTGAGAGAGTCGTTAGACTACCGTTATTATTATTATCATAAACGTAGTTATATCATGGCATTCTTAGCGAAATGTAGAAAACAGGACCTTAAAACCATGGCTGAAGAGTTAAGAGAAAAGGTCAGGCCTGAGCTTAGGATATTGTATGCAATACAACTGATTATGAGAAATGAAGCCTACAAAGAGAAAACTGGGAAAAGTCTGTAGGAAAATATTATTTCTTTGAAATCACCCGCTTATTTAACATGTTTAGACTCTCAAAGTTTTTCCTTACAAAGCCATTATCTACCAGAAAACAGAGTACTATTTAAAGACCTGGAGAATGGTTGGAAACCATTGGTCATTTCCGAAACAGTTCAAGAAATAAACATAGATACATGCGGACCTTGCCCACCACATCTAGGGAAAAGAAATATATATATTAACAGGACCTTGTTTATCCTCCGAATATCCGGAGACTATTCCAATAGAAGATATCACTTGTAGTGATATCTTCTATTCACACTACTGTGCTAGATGCATTACTAAACCCTTCCACCACAATGAGAATTTCTAAAGATTTTGTTATTATTATTATCATAAAACGTAGTTATATGATGGCATTCTTAGCGAAATGTAGGAAACAGGACCTTAAAACCATGGCTAAAGAGTTAAGAGAAAAGGTCAGGCCTGAGCTTAGGATATTGTATGCAATACAGCTGATTATGAAAAATGAAGCCTACAAAGAGAAAACTGTGAAAAGTCTGAGTGAGGCTTACACAGAGATGCCTAAAAGAAACAATTATGTTTATTTCTTAAATGATGTAAACCAAATTGATAATGAAGTGGTTTTTTCTTACGCTGATACCAGATCAAACATTTACGATTACTTTGAGGTGATTAAATGCAGTAGTTCAGGATTAAGTTTCGGGTCTCCGAGTAGAAAATTCCAGAAACTGATAATCAAATATCCGCAAGGCTTTCCTTTTCAGCCTGGGCAAATGCATAATCAATATTAGATTTTTAAAATGTATATTGTATAATACATGTTTGCAGAATCACTCTAAAATTCTGTTTTGTATGTCTCCGATTAAGATTAGTTCTTAGTAATTGGTTATGTGCTTTTTATACTGGCTTCAATATAAGTTTCATATTTTTATCCTTGGTACTTAACCCAGCGTAGTGCAACTATGTGTGATTTGGATTCATTGTTTTTACTGACTTTGTGTTTCTAGCAGTGATAATTAAACAATCGATATCGGATTTCTACACCCCTCTGGGAAGTGAAGGGGTTGTGACAATCAACATTGATAAAACAGCAGGTTTATACTAGAAAACTTCCTGTTCTCATGGGAACATACCACGGGGTCCGTTGAAACGGCCAGAAAATGATCAAGGAAAAGGACTCGCCCTCGCGCAGTTTCAGTGAACGCTTGGAAAATGAAAAAGAAAGTGGTTTTTTGTCCGAGAAACGCCGGATGAGTAAGTCATATCATGCTATGAGAAAGCTGCTGTCTTTCGGTATCTGAGCTGTTATATTTACCTTTTAGTTAACCAAGAAAAGTTAAGTTTCAAAATAAATATTTAAAACGACAACTGGTCTTAGTATTTCCATCACAGAAGTTCCACAAACATTACAGCAGTCTCAGTGTACAATACATAAATATTTCTTAAGTTTGTTAAAGTTATTAAATTTTAATTAATTTTTTTATACTTTTAAAAAGAAATTTAAAACTATAATACGATTTAAAACAAGAGTTTAACCTTTCAATTTAGAACGCACCATTTCCTTGCCTACATGTAGTCATAAGAATTATGTACAGTACGCTCAAAACATCATTTAAGTTTCGATTGAGCATTTAATTCTCTACAATTCACCTATAAAAAGGATTTTTGAAACATATTTATAAATTTCCTAATTTACTTAATTCAAAATACATTGTCAAAAAAAAAAAGAAAGAAAAAAAAGTACCCAGAAGGAAATAAACTACTATCACGAAACTTGACATATATGTAGTGTATGAGGAGATAAACAAATGATTACAAATTTAGAACAAAAAAGCGTTCTATTACGAAGTTATGGCATGAAAAATGTTACAAATCAGTAAGTGCTATAGCCACGTCTAGCAGCTACACAAGCCGAAACACGGCAAGGCATCAAATCAAGTAGGTAGACCTCCTGCGGAAGATCATCCCATAATCTTTGCAACAGGGCAGTTAAGTCGCCTATTCCAGAACGGCTGCAGTTGCTATCCAAGCATGTCTCAAACGTGTTCTATTGTGAAAAGTCATATCCTTGAAGGCATGGTAATGAGAGTGGCATATTACGCGGACGAATGTTGTCTTGCTAATAAATGGCAACTGGACGACTTAACATAGGAAAATCAACCGGCGCTATAATGTCGTCCACGTAGCTGCGAAGTTTCATATTCCCTTGAAGGACGACTAGAGGTCATCGTGTGTCCGAACAAATCGCTCCTCACACTGTCACACCTTATGTAATCGCCTTATGGCGCTAGACAACAAATGCCGGATCGCACCGCTGGCCTGGCCACATCTACACACGTGTGCGTTGGTCATCAGTATTCAGAATGAATCAGGATTCATCGCTGAAGATCACACGCCTCCAACACTGCAGCTTGCTCGAGTTCGGTAAAAATTCAGTCGACACTGCCTGTTATGAGGGAGGCGTCTTAATGGACGTCAGCAGCATATACCAGCGTTCGCCAATCGTCTCCGAATGGTTCTACCCATTAGTAGCAGAGTAAATAAGACAACTTCTAGGCATAGAACGCAGTAAATGGTGTCAAATCGATGCTAGCGATGTTGTTGGTGCGGAAGTGGCCGCTCTTATGCTTGCACGATCGTCGCGCTTATTTGTGTTTCTGAGACGCCCTGAACCTCCGCGACGGTAGACTATCCCTTCCATAATCCATTGTTGCCAATAGGAAGCAACATCATATCGCTCCAACCGAGGTGGTGGCCAATACCGCCTGCTCGACTAACTTGCTTCTCTGAGGACTATTATACGCCCCTTCTCAAAAGTCCGACAACTTTTCGGACTGCCGCCGAGGCATCTGTAGTCACAATACCGTCCATTCAAGTCGATAGATTCACTTGAATAGCCCTACGGCACAAGCAGTCATGCTTTTAAACTCTCCAGCTGCGCATCTCATATGCATAGCGCGCTTATCCTTGTCTCAGTGGCGTCGAAATTTAAATCATTTGCATATCTCTAACCAGACTACATTACGATTTCTTCTTGGTGTATATATATATTTGTGACAGAGTGTATTTCATTTCTGGCTTGCTTATTTTAATCCGAATTCGCTATTTAGGTTTGCAATAATTTTGCTGCCACAATTAGTTAATTTAACTAAAAATCATCAGTTTTCCTTAATATAAACCTAAAAAAAACACGTTTTTAAAGCGCGAAACATCTGCCTTTTCAAAATTTAGCCACAAATATATCTGCCTTTGTTTTTAATTCTCTGTGTGATGAAGTTTCAGCTTCATAATTTTCCTGTTCTTTCGCATTTGACATAAGCTAATAATACCTCAATAAATTATCTTGACCTCTGAATGTTATGTCCTGCCTACTAGTAGCAGAGTAAATAAGACAACTGAAGACTACCGATATTTAGACTCGATTTTGAATCCTACAAACAGACCTGCTCCATGCCTGTTTTTGTGGTTACATTCATACATGATATAAATGCAAGCATATTTTCTTTAAAAAGTTCTCCACAAAGGCATCTCTCTCTTTAGGTAAATATTCACTTGCATTTTTCACTTTGTCATATTGAAACAAACTTTGAAATTGTGAAGAGCGTAATGGAATATATATATATTTGTAACAGTTAAAATCTTTAAATAGTTATTTTTCTAATAAAGATAGGGAGCGTTTCTTTGGACGGAAATGACCCATCTATGAGAATAGCTTTTACGATAACAGAAGAACAGAGGCAGTATACTACTATATATAGTAGTTGTGTGTCGTATTTCCTTCGCTCGACAGGGGTCGGTTTATTGTGTGGTAAAAGGAGTTTTAATTGGTGTCTCGCATTCACTTTCTCAGTGAATGCTGCAACTACAGTCGATTCCGCTTAATTGGGACAGCCGCTTATTTGGGACTAATCTCAAAGAACAGATACCAAACTATAAAGCCAATAGAAAATTTATATGTTTAATTGGGAGAACATTCCGCTTAATTGGGACAGTAAATTTAAGATCACAGTACATATTACGAGTTTGTTACGGAGCGTTGTCTTACAGCTCATTGCGCATGCGTTGCCTTACAGCTGATTGTGTATGCGTTGCATCACAGGCGAGCGCAAAGGCGTTCTTATTCAGTTACCATTACACCTCGTACGTGACGACTGTTTCGATTGTTCCATATTTATTCACTCACAATACACATCGCGCGTGAACAGTGCATAAACTTATTGTTCAAAAATTTAACCCTTGCCAAAATGCCAAGAAATGATTTGACACCTTCTAGCAAAATTGCTTTGCTAGATAAAATAAAAAACCAGTCACCTAATACAAGTTATCGTCGGCTCGCTGAGATAACTGGAGTACCCAAATCACCATATCGCGTGTCTTACGACAAGAAAGTCAACTGCGTAAGGAATTGGTTTTACAAGAAGGACAGGCAGGAACATCCAAAAGGAAACGCGAGGAGAAGGATCCAGACGTCGAAGAAACACTAGATCAATGGTTTTCTATTGTTAGTGGCAGAGGCGTAAATATCAACAGCTCGATATTGAAGGCGAAGTCAGAGGAGTTAGCTAAAAAACTGGGCCGCAATGATTTCAAAGCAATTGACGGGTGGTTATGTTGAAGATTAAAAAATTTCACTGGCACTTGAAGGGAGCCAGATATTACGGCAACCCTATTAGCTTATTCAGAATGGCTTTAGACGGCAGCGATGTTGGCTGTCGATAAAATCAGGCATATAATATCGGCGCATATTATGTGAATACTCCAGAATATTTAATTTGAATAGTTGTATATAGTATCTGTAATATAAGTGTAAATAATAAAGATTTGAAAAGACGATGAAGACTCCTCCTCGACCCCGAGATTATATTTACTTTAATTCTGACGCCAACAACGTGGAGCTTCGTTACCTCATTGAAGAGGTAAGTTAATTATTTTTGAACTTTAAAGAATATTAATGGATTTGAAAATATCAGTTATTGGTGGTATAGTTAACCGAAGAACATTGTTGATGCATATTGATTTAAGAACAGTATTTTTCTGTAGTTTCGATTTTGATTTACTCAAGTTTATTTTGTTTAAACTGTTAATTTAATATGGCAGAATTAGAAAAACATAAAAAATCAAGAACAGCGATTAGATCTCTAACCACAAAACATATCAGTAAAATTGATAATTTACTGAAAAATGAAACAGTCGATATTCGTGTAAAATTAGATGAGATTAAGGATTTGAGAGATCAGCTACTAGAGAAAGAGAATAGCTTAAAATCATTGGATAAAGAAATATATAAGTTAACAGATGTAAAGGATATAGAAAATGAAGTTGTAGCAGCCGAAGAATACTCCGAAAAAATAGTTAAATACAAGGGTAAAATCTCGCGTTTCATTATTGAAAACGAAAGTAAACAAAATACAAGATCTGTTGAATCAATCATAGAAACTGATAATGATTTCAGTGTTGCAAATAATTCTAATACTCTTAAATTACCTAAATTGTTAATATCAAAATTTTATGGTGAATGCAGCAATTTTTTGGAATTTTGGAGCCAGTTTGAAAACGCCATTCATAATAATGGCAATCTAAGCAAAATCGAAAAATTTACTTACTTGAAGACATTGTTGGGTGGACCTGCATTAAATTCTATTAAGGGGTTTATCTTAACTGATGAAAATTATGACTATTGCATTAAATTGTTGAGAGAAAGATTTGGAAGAAGAGACATAATTATAAATAGTCATATGACTAAGTTATTGAATGACAGTCATATGACTAAGAAATTTGTACGACGATCTTGAAACAAATATTAAGTCACTCGAAAGTTTAAAAATAGAATCTGAAACTTACGGACAGTTATTATGCCCGATTCTTTTGAAATTAATTCCCGAAGATATGAATTTAGATTTCAATAGAAAACGATCATCAAGAAGGGAATTTAATGTTCAAGAATTGTTAGCGTTCATTAAGGATGAAGTTGAATGCCGCGAGATTACATCAATGTTACATAATTCTACGAGGGCTAAAAATACAAATTTCTCCAAATTTGAAACAAATAAAAAAAGATCAAATAATTCTATTCCAACAGCAGCTGCATTTAAAATTAATTTAAAATATAATTGTTTATTCTGTAATCTTAATCACGATTCTTTTCAATGTAGAAATATATCCGTGCAGGATAAAAGAACAAAACTGAAAAAAGAAGGTCGTTGTTTTAATTGTTTTCGTAGTTCTCATATTAGTTCTCAGTGTAGAATCAAAACTGAACCGTGTAAAAGGTGTAAAGGAGTATATCATCATACGTCAGTTTGTCTGCCGAAAACAAAAACAACTGAAATTGCTTCCAGTGGAAATTCTAGTTCTGAACATCGGTCTTCTACAGAAAATGTCTCTCATTTAAATACGGGAAATCAAAAAATAAGTAAGGTTTTGTTACAAACTTGTGTAACAAAAATAAATTCCCCTTCTATTTCGGAAAATGTAACTGTATTATTAGATAGTGTTTCCACCAAGTCTTTTATACACAAAGCGGTGGTAACTAAGCTGAAATTACCGATTGTTAAAACAGAAAAATTAAAAGTATTTACTTTCGGTTCTAGAAACCCAATTGAAAAAACTTATCCGATTACAAGGGTAGAGCTAGTAAATACTGATGATTCGCAAAAACGCATTGACCTTGAACTCTTAGTTACTGATAACATCACGAATGCATGTGTCACTATTCGGAACAACATAATAAATAAATTATGCTCGAAAAGCGAATGTTTCGAACATATGACTTTCCCTAGCTTGGGATCAAGGGTCGACATTCTAATTGGAGCCGATACCTTTTGGAATATAAACACTGGAAATAAAACACAAATTTCTAAGGGTCTGTACTGTATTGAAACTATATTTGGGAACACTCTCAGCGGAAATGCAAGTAATGAATCACAATTTAATTAACTTGAAGACATTAAACAGATAAATTTTCTCTCGCCGGAAGAAACGAAATGTGAGGCACACTTTTATGAAACTTATAGTAGGCTTCCAAACGGTAGATTCTGCGTTAAGTTACCATTAAAAAATGACGATAATAATTTGGGTTATTTAAAAACGATGGCTATAAAAAGATTTCTCAGTGTTGAACGAAGATTAGAAAGAAATCCAAAATATCGAGAAATGTATAATGAATTCATGGACACATATTTAAAATTAAATCATATGGAAATAATACCACCTTATGAGAGAAAGGAAATATTAAATAAAACCAATTATCTACCTCATCACTTTGTAATAAAGGAGGATAGTACTACAACTGCTCTTAGAGTTGTTTTCGATAGTTCTGCATTAACATCATCGGGTATATCACTCAATAATAAATTAATGGTTGGTCTCAAATTGCAAGATGATATTTTTGATATTTTGATTCGATTCCGTTGTTATAAATATGCCATTCATGCAGATATCGCAAAAATGTACCGGCAAGTACTAGTATTTGACTCTGATGTTGATTTACAAAGAATAGTATGGAGAAAGTCTCCTAACGAAAAACTAGAAGAATATCGTTTAAAAACTGTTACTTATGGTACCTCCTCCGCTCCGTATTTAGCCGTAAAGGCTCTCCAACAACTTGCAAATGAAGATGCAAAATTTCCATTAGCTAAAGATATCCTTCTGCGGGATTTTTATGTTGACGATTTACTTAGTGGGAGTAATTCCATAGCTTCTGGATTGCAGTTACAAAAGGAATTAATTTTACTTCTTGATTCTGGGGGATTCCAACTCAGGAAATGGTCGTCAAATGAACCAAAATTATTGGATTCTTTACCTGAATGTTACATCGAAACCAAAAGCTCACTTGCTATTGATGAGGATAATTCAGTGAAAGCTTTAGGAATGCACTGGCATGCAGCATCTGATTATTTCTTTTTTAAGGTTCGCCTTACCACAGAAACTGAAAACTCAACTAAACGAAAAATAATTTCAGAAGTTTCAAAATTGTATGATCCTCTTGGTCTTGTGGGACCAGTTATTGTCTCAGCCAAATTAATCATTCAGAAACTTTGGATAGCTAGACTTGATTGGGATGAAGAACTTCCAGATAGCGCTTAGAATTATGCGCAGCTGTTCTGTTAACCAAGTTACTAAGCAAGGTTCAGAAAACTTTGAACGTGGATATCAGAACGTGGATATAGTTCATTGCACGCTTGGACAGATTCATCAATAGTTCTTTCATGGATTGAAGGCTTGCCAAGAAAATGGAAGACTTTTGTGGCCAATCGAGTTTCACAAATTCAAGATCTCATTCCAACTAATTGTTGGAACCATGTTCCTTCAGCTCAAAATCCAGCTGATATAATTTCTAGAGGTTCTTTACCTTCAGAATTATTAGAAACAACCATTTGGTTCAACGGTCCAAGTTGGTTAAGATTGTCGGAAGAACACTGGCCGAAGATTAAAGGTCAAGATATCTCTGATGAGACGATAGATGAAGAAAGGAGATCGAAATGTGAGATATCAATTTATTGCACCAGTACAGATCATGCTGAAACTCATCTTTTGGATTTAACTAAATACAGTTCTATAAATAAGATTTATCGTATTACAGCATGGATCAAGAGATTTATTCGTAATGCTAGGCTGAAGAAAGAAGATAGAGATAAGTTGACTTTAAATGCTGATGATATTGATGAAGCCGAGAACTACTGGCTTAGAAGGATTCAAGCTGAATGTTTTCCTGAAGAAGTCAGACTCTTGAAAATGAAGAAAATGATCCCCAGGGAATCAAAAATTAGAGATTTAAATCCATTCGTTGATGATAAAGGCATAATCCATGTAGGAGGAAGACTACAAAAAGCAAATCTAAGCTTTGATACAAAGTATCCGATCATTTTACCGAAGAAACACAGATTCACTGAATTAATCGTAAGAGATGCCCACGAGAAGGTATTTCATTTTGGAATCGCTGACACTCAAACCCAAATTCGACGCAAATTTTGGATCACTAAAGGCAGACAGTTCATCAAATCTGTCCTAATAAATGTGTAATTTGTAAACGCTTCAATGCACGTCCTGGAGCTCAGCTAACAGCTCCTCTTCCTGATTTTCGAATTGAACAGTCTCAACCATTTGCTGCAGTTGGTCTTGACTTCGCTGGACCGCTATACATAAAACACAACGAATCTAAGCATTACATCTTGCTGTGCACTTGTGCTGTGACAAGGGCTGTGCACTTTGAACTTGTCAGCAATCTATCAACTGAAACATTTCTTTTGGCACTCAGGAGATTTTTCGCACGAAGAGGTTTATGTTCAGTAATCTTCACAGATAATGTAAAAACATTCAAGCGAACTGAAATCGATCTCAGGAACATGTGGAGAATAATCAGTCACCCAGATGTGAAGACATTCTATGACTCCCGTGGAATCAAGTGGAGATTCATTGTTGAAAAGGCAGCTTGGTGGGGTGGTTTTTACGAAAGACTTGTACGCTCTGTCAAAACTGCTTTAAGAAAGGCTTTAGGCAAAACTTCTCTCAATTTCGAAGAATTAGAGACTTTGCTCGAGGAAACCGAAGCTGTTCTAAATTCAAGACCCATCACTTTTGTGCATGCAGATCCAAAGGAAACTTATCCATTGACTCCAGGTCACTTCATCTTAGGAAATAGATTTCTGAACTTACCTGCAATTAGATTATCAGGAGAAGTACCTAAAAGTACCAGGGAGACATTAGTGAAAAGATTTAACTATCGAGAGACTCTGTCAAACCATTTTTGGAAAAGGTGGAAAAACGAATATTTGTTAAATTTGAAATCAGCGAACTCCATCATTTCATTTAACAAATCTGACAGATTTGTTAAATGAAATGATGGTTGGTGATATTGTGATTATACAAGAGGACAAACTACCCAGAAACTTTTGGAAACTTGGTAAAATTATAGAAACATTTCCTGGTAGAGATGGTCTGTTTAGATCCTGCTCCGTTAAAACTGAACATTCAGTAATTAAAAGACCAATACAACTTTTACGCAATTTAGAGGTCCAAAACTGATGCAATTGTTATTTGATTTATCATTCTAATTCAAATTGTGCTATATTTTCTTCCAGATGATGCATTTAAGAAATTTTCAATGTGTACGTGGAAACTTGCTAATATTTGGTATAGAAGTATCATTAATTGAATATTAATTTGATAACAATTTATTAGTAACTTAATATTTGTAAGACTAGTGTTTGCTAAGTAGTCTTTAGTTTTAATGTAATATTATGTTTCTTTGTCATTTTAAATTTAATGTTGATTAATGTCATGTGTTAATGATGCTAATTTGATGTGTTTAATGATGTATTCATTCAGAATTGTTAGATTCATTGTTCTTACCAGTCAAATAACATGTTAAGATTAACCTGAATTGTTATCGAAGTAAGTATTACAATTTTGTTGTAATGTTTAAAATTTTACAAAGTAATATTTTTGTTAATGTTTGGACCCTCTGATGAACAAAGTGTTCATCGGGGGGGGGGAAGACGTTGAAGATTAAAAAATTTCACTGGCACTTGAAGGGAGCCAGATATTACGGCAACCCTATTAGCTTATTCAGAATGGCTTTAGACGGCAGCGATGTTGGCTGTCGATAAAATCAGGCATATAATATCGGCGCATATTATGTGAATATTCCAGAATATTTAATTCCAATAGTTGTATATAGTATCTGTAATATAAGTGTAAATAATAAAGATTTGAAAAGACGATGAAGACTCCTCCTCGACCTCGAGATTATATTTACATCATGGGCCGCAATGATTTCAAAGCAACTGACGGGTGGTTATCGCGATGGAAAACAAAACACAACATTAAATTTAAAGCGCACGATGAAATGAGCAGTGCCGACAAGGAAAGTTCCGAACAGAGGAAAACTACGAAAATTCCTACTTTTTTAGAGAATTTTTGTGCTGATGACATTTACAATGCTGATGAAACCGGCCTCTATTATAGTGCTACGCCAGACGGTTTCTTATGCTATAAACACATTGCACTCACTGGTTATAAAAGGGCGATGGACCGCATTACTATGTTATGCTGACAAATATGTCAGGTACTAACAAACGAAAGCTACTGATCATAGGAAAAAGTGCTAGACCTCGCTGCTTTAAGGAGTTGAGCATGGAGGGTTTACCAGTGGAGTACCATGCAAACAAAAATGCGTGGATGACTTCTGAAATTTTTCGAAATTGGCTTACCAGTTGAGACCGAAATTTACAACATAAAAAAAGAAAAATTTTGCTGATTGTTGACAATTGTGCGGCACACCCTCATTTAGACAATATACAAAATATACAGCTGGAATTTCTTCTTCCTAATACCACATCTTTAATGCAACCAATGGACATGGGGGTAATAAAAAATTTTAAGACTTTGTATCTTGGGAAATTGGTTAATTACATATTAGAATACATTGATGAAAATTTATTTAACAACTTCCACAACAGCCAGAGAGATAAGTTCAAAAATTTCCCTTTTGCAAGCAATACAGTTTGTCGCTGACAGTTAACGAGCTATAAAAGCCACTACAATACAGAACTGTTTTACTAATTGTGGCTTTAAATCACTAGAAATTTCCGAAAATTTAAGCAACGAAGAAAATGAGGATGTGTTGCAAGTTCCTATTTGTATTAACTATGAAGAATTTTCAACAATAGATAACAATTTACCATGTTACGATGATAATGAAAACTGTGAGGATTCAATCGTAGAAGGTATTAAATCAAAACATGGAGAATTAGACGAAGATGATGATGAGTCACCTGTGCCTGTGACTAACCAGGAAGCAAAAAAATGTATTACACGTTACAGCGGAAATGAACGGAGCCCTGCATCCGCACTGAATATCTGCGCTGATTTTGTAGAAAAGAAATGCTACAAAAACAAAAAACAGACTACACTTGACTCATTTTTGTAATTTTAATTTAAAATTTTAGATTCATATTAATTTTAGATAAATATTAATACATAATTTTCCCATTTGTAATTTACATTTATTAAAATTATTGAAAAAATTATGTGTTGTTTTATTTATTACCGGTTATTGGCCTTAGTTTCCAAAACCAAATAAATTTATTTAAAAAACTGTGAAATTCGCTTAATTGGGACAAAATGCCCGGTCCCGATGTGTCCCAATTAAGCGGAATCGACTGTATTGAATATGTGAGTTTTTTTCGGAAAGAAAGGGCGTCTGTAAGATTCTTTTTAAGGGGCAGTTGATACTTTAGTTTTTCCGCTTATTAGCCGGGAGTCGAATTTTGTTTTTTCATGCTTCTGGGTGCAGCTGGTGAACCGTTTCTTTGTACAATGCCTCTACTTTGATTCGTTTGAGTGGGTGATGCTTGTCAGCTAAATAAAAAGAAAAATTCTAGGGTTGGTTTAGTTTAATTTTATGCGGAATTTTCGAGCCTATAGTTTTTAGTGGGTGGAGAAACCGAGTTTTCTTCGGAACTTGTAGGGGTGTTGAAGAAAGACTAAATTCTTTAAAACGGATCGTGCGGCGTTTGTCCTGCTGCAGCTTTGGGCTGATGAGAATTTTCGTTTGCGCGATGACAAGAGCTCTACACAAAAATATAGCATTGCCTCTTCTTCATTATCTTTCTCGAGAACTAAACATTCTCGAAATGGTCCAGATAGAAGTTACTTTTCTTAGTATCCGGCTCCTGACTTTAGTTGCATTCCAGAACGGACATTCTCAAAGCAGTTTCCGACTTACTGAAGTGTTCCAGATAGAAGTATTGGTTCTTAGTATCTGGTTCCTGACTTACAGTTACTTCCAGAATGGACCTTCTGAAAGTGGTTCCCGACTTACTCAAGTTTTGTAGAGTATTTGTTGTTAGTATTCTGCACCTGTGGTTCCTGATAATAATGGATGCTTCCGAAAGTGTTTTTATCAGAAAAATGGTCTTCGCTTCTTTTTTCCAGAATATTGGATTGGACACTGAGGATCTTCCTATTCGGAGAAATTGTCTTTCTCTTCCCTGATGGACTAGTTATGTAATAATTTATATATATATATATATGTTACTGTGAAAGACCGAAATTGGAGAATGTCGACTTTCACCGGAGAATGTTAACATTCACCAAATACATCGGTGAAAGATCGAATATAACATTGCATTCTTGTACATTCGGACCCTCACCAGTGTATGTCGACAATCACAGATATGCTCTGGTGTAGGTTGAAAAGAGAGGAGTAGACAAAGAGGCGACTGGCTGTTTCCCATAAATGCAGTTGTAAAAAAGCAAGGTCCTCTTGTGCAATTCAAAGTGTCTTAATAGTTTAAGTTGTTGCAAAATAAAATTTGAATCACATAATTTAGTAAGTTTTTTATTACTATTATTTTATTTTCTCATTTAGAACATACTGTATAATTAAGTAAGTTTTTAACTTCTATTATTTTCCTTTCTCATTTTGAATGTATTGTGTGTTTTAAGTTCTTATGTTATTAAAATCTTATTTTAAATCTCAAGTGCGTTTTTTCGCGACTGAATTACGGAGAACAAAATATAATATTATTATATGTTGAACATTCACCTGTGAAAGTCGACATTCTCCAGAATTCGGTGTTTCACCATAACATATATTTATTAAGAAGTCATTTGAAAGTTTAAGTAAATGACCAGTTATTTTGAAGGATTAAAGATATGTTTACCCAGGTCAATTTGTGAGTTAGAGAAAGTTAAAAACTTACTAAACTTGCATTAATGGGATTATGTAATTTTGGAATGTTGTAAAAATAATTTTGTAGGATACTGATCAGTTTATCAATCTGTATGAATTAGAATAATCTAGAAATAATAAACGTGTTTTGATTTACATTTTATGTTTCCATTTGTTATTTTGTGTTACTTTAATTATTGGTCTGTACAGTCACTCCATTTGTTTAAGCTGTAAGGCTTTTAAGAAACATGCAGTTTTACTCGGGGTACTGTTAATATTTTTTTAAGGGTTTCACAATGTGCCCTTTAATTTATGTACTAACCAGTTATTAATAATTATTTGAATGTGTTTTTGGATCAATTGTAATGATATTTAGGTGCCAAGATTGTATTTTAACTCTTGATTGATTTTCCTTTTGAGGAACTGATTTGATTGTTTATGAATATTTCTTCTCTGGTGTTTGTGAGGTTTTTGAATTGATAAAACAGATCTTAGTTGCTCTTAAGTTAATTTAGTAAATGACTTGAAGTATAATTTTGTTGAGATAGCTTACTATTTTTACCCGAGCACCAGGGAAGACTTGTTCCTCCTTATATTTCAGGTTAAGTTTTATTAAGTGTGAATTTGCATTGATTGAGTTCATTGATTCTAGAACAGTTGATTAAATGTAATGTGGGATAGATCAATCATACAGCTCTCCTTCTGTTACTCCACACAGTTTAGGATTAAGAGTTTTCAAATTATTTTGAGTGAGATTTATTTTCTGTTAGTGTTTGTCCGGCACCAAAGGAAGTTATGTTAAGACAGGAAGTTAAAGGCTTAAAAATTTAAAACACTAAAATTTCTCAGTTTGGCAACAACAGGTTTTCTTGAAACAGGATAAGACATTTATAAGTAAATATGCAACTCAGTTAATTCATATTTAAATAATCTTATTGCTTATTGTTTTGACACCATGATGAATTAAACATAAAATCAAAGGTGACAGCCTGATTTAACATGACTTAAAAACATGATTAATGAGAACAAGACAGCCAGCCATATAACATGAGAGATGAAATTTAAGTGTCAAGAATCTAGTGCGTTTTGCATTGCTTTAGATATTGTCGTGTACATACGGATTTGTAATAGATTGAATGCACACAGAACTGATGATAGCTTGATAAAATTTATTTTACCATAAGAAACACTTCACAGTTCTGGAATTTTCCACAAAAATATTCATACAGTTCTTCACAGTATCACAGAATACAATCAGTAGTTAGCACGTTAAACACAACTAAATGAAAAGCACATATGAACAGTGAAGTTAACGTGGAGATATCTCACTACTCCAAACCATGCTGAACTAATAACTGACAACTGAGAAACTGATACTCTGTCCAGTCTTTCCCCTGGATGCTGAGAAATCTCTGGTACTTTCAGCTTTTCGAAACTATTGGAAGGCATATGACAGCTGGATACGGTTACAACTAATATAGGAATCAGCACCCATTAGAGTTATACAGGCAGTTGGTCCTTGCATTCAGTTTACACTCTGGAAGAATGATGCAATTATTCTGCTCCATTTTGTTATCTCGCAAGTAATATATCCCTACAAGTCCTTTTAAACACCTTCCCTACAAGTCGACTCAGGTAGTTTGCATATTAACACATAATGTAAAATAAAATTTTCCGTTTTTGAAAAACGGTTGTTCTTAAAGTGCAATATTTTCATTTTATGGTAAAAATCTGAACTGTTTGTGTGTGTATATTCCAAAAAAAAATTTTTTTCCCCTAGCTCTGAACCATGTGCATATCAAATTTTAATAACATGCATTGATTAGAACCCATCTCTACTAGAGTCTGAAGGTTTGCTTTAATTACCACCATCTGTTAATAGGTATTGCTTACCAGCGTGATTTAAACAAGTAACTGCAAAATTGTAATTTTAACTACACTGGTGGACAAAATTAAGAAATGGAAAACATTTTCCTACATTTCTCCTAAATTTCCACATGAAACCTAGGCAGTTGGTTGCCATATAATGTCATTGTGGCGCTGACTTGAGTTTATGCATTCCTGTGGGCGTCACTACGCCAGGAGGAGGTATAAAAGCTGCACAGCTCATTCTGCTCTGCAATACAGTAGCGATTCTTTTTGTCTTTTTTTAATAATCATCTTGTTTTTTGCTGCTTTTATGTGAAATGAGTACACATCATCACTTAGACGAAGGTATGAGGTGGAGAATCGTGGGTAAGCTTGAGGCAGGACAATACCAAGCTCAGGTTGCTAGAGAACTGGATGTAACACTAAGTGTCATCTCTAATTTGTGGGATCAGTTTCAAAACAGCGGGTCAGTGTCCAGAAGAATAAGGTCAACTGAGAGCCAGAACAACCAATTATGACCAGTATTTGGCACTTTCAACCAAACAATCGGTATTTGGCACCAGAGGACAACTACAACCATGTAACTATCTAGTGACCTCACCACAGGAATATCAGTTTCAAGGTAGACAGTTGCCAGAAGGTTTCATGAGAAAGGACTGTATGGCAGAAATCCCACTATTTACATTCCACTCACTCCCTCCCACAAAAGAGAACATTTACAATGGTGCATACAACACCAACACTAGGCACAGCTTCAGTGGACTAATGTTCTCTTCACGTATGTGCCCAGATTCAGTCTACAACCTGACTGTCAGCGATTAATGATATGGAGAGAACCTGGTACCCTATACCATCCCAGCAACATCATGGAAAGGGACAAATATGGTTGCAGAAGAGTGATGATCTGGGCAAGGATCATGCAAGATACCTGCACACCACTCCATGCATTTGGCACTGGTCCTATGAATACCCAGAGGCAAAAGTAGGAGATTCTAGAGCTTTAGTGACTTATCAGGGGTGCTGTTAACCCCGAGTTCATTTTTATGAACAACAATGCTCGACTGCATAGGACCCACTTGGCTGATGACTATCTGGAAAGTGAGGATAGATTGGCCAGCCAAATCTTCGAACCTTAATCCTATTGAACATGCCTGAGCTGCTCTTGGAAGGGCTATTGCAATATGGCAACCCCTACTCAGAACCATTCAGGAGTTAAAAACTGCTCTGGTAGGAGCGGGTGCAACTTCCAGAGGCACTTATGAACTCTCTTGTTAACGGCATGGTTACTCATTATGATTTCTATCTGTCTGTCGGAGGTTACCACAGACCATACTAGACTCATTTTCACAGCCATCTTTCACTCTCAAGTTTGGACCACATTGCCTCTTGGCCATACCTTATGCTAATGAATGGCATTTTCATTATTGTTTTATACAGATTATTATCATACAATAAATTATATCCATACCTAATTCCATTTATTTCTATCCAGTATTTCTTGAGATATTTGCAAAAAAGTGTTCCCCCTTTTAATTTTAACCACCAGTATATATATATATAAATGATTGAAAGCCTTTTCAATATGCATACATTTATTTTAAATGAAACAGAAGAAAAAATAAAATATATTTATTCTATTTCTCTGAAAGATCAGTAATATCAAATATACAGTTCAAAGGAATGATAAATGCCATTTTCACAAGAAAAATAGTGTGCCATTAAATAATATGACATGTGCTCTGAGGACATTGTTAGTAATTCATACTTTCTGCACTGAATCACCATATAAGCTAAATAAAAAGAAAAGAAAAAAACTTTTCTTCAGTACAATAAAATGGTTTTATAATTTAATACAGAAAATATAAAAAGCATCATTGCACTTTTCTACTTGTCCGTACAAGGTGTGAAGTAAGTATTTAATCTTCAGGCTCAGACAGCCTTTGTCCATTTGCAAAAACGCTACCTATTACATTAAAAAAGAAATTGTTAGAATATTATAATGCATTAACTATGCAGTCAATGCTTACTATGACTTTCTATGGATACAAATTTAAAAAGAAGCCAAATATGTTCAATATTCAGACAGAAATTTAAAAGAAGAGAAAAACGCACTTGATTTCTTATTACACGAAGAAATAACTGGAAACTTACCATCTTTTACACACAAAGCATAAATGTAATAGTTTGGAGAAGATTGAAATAAATTATTTTACCTCAGTTATTATCTCAAATAGTGGTTCAATAAAGCAAGTATATTCTGCATTAGTTTGTTACATGAGGAAACTGTTTTCTCAAGAATTATCAAGGAAATATCAAAGCATGGTCAAGAACCAGTTTTGAATTTATCAAATAATTTTCAAATCTGTTAAAATATCATTTCCATGTAATTCTACAATTTGTCTATGCTATATTAAATGTTAATTCAAAACGTTTCTTTGAAGCTTAAAAATGTTGGATACTTTAGCTGTACCAAGGAATATAGAATAGTAGCCTTTTTTAAAATATATTTATCTTCCAAAATCATGAATGCAACCTCCTATTCCATGCCTACAAATTGGACACTGTGCAACAGTTGAAGCCTGGAGATTATGCATAGTGAATAGCAGCATTTTTGGGCAAAATGACCTTATTTTCCTCATGAGTGATGAAGCTCATTTGCTTCTCAATGGTATATAGTAAATCAATAGGACTGCCATTACTGGGCTTTTGAAAATTAAAAAAAAAAAAAAAAAAACTAAAAATCACTGCACAGCCCTAAAGTGATGGTTTGGTACATTATGGATTAAACAGCCATCATCACTCCTTACTTTTTCAAAGATAATGGGAATGCTGTTGCCATGAACTCGGAGTATATCAAGATGATAAACAATTGCTTTTAACTGAATTATGATAACACATTCTATTCAGAGTGAGTGGTTTCAGTAGGATGGGTTGACAGCCTACACAGCTAGAGCATCAAGGAACATTATTCGCCTTCTCTTCCCTGGTTCACCTAATTTTGATTTGGTGATTGGTGTCCTTTATTGGCCTCTTCAGTCTCCTTACATCCGGTCCTCCATGTATGATTATTTCTTGTGGAGTCACCTTGAGGCACATGTATACAAATATAAGCCCCATACAATAGAAGAATGAAGGAAGCTATCTGCATGAAATTTCTCCAAATCAACACAGCAATGTTGGAAAGATTGGACTCCCAACTTCCAAGAATGTCTTCAGAAATGAATCAGTAATAACAGACACCACATGGGTGATTATGTTTTTCACACTTGATTTTGTCAAATGCTGTTTTAATATGAATTCAAAATCTAACAATTTTTTTAAGAAAAAATTAATGCTTTTGTGGTTTTTTTAAAAAAAAAAATGCCCATCCTTTCTGCCTCACCTTACAACAACTGTATTTAATTTGACACCAGTTTTGCATCTTCACTTTTTTATATATAATAAATATATTTGTAATCAGATCAGATCTTTAACAGTACAGAAGTTACATTCATTTAATACCTGCCTAGATTAATGTTAAAATAGAATACAAACAACTAACTGCATTTTGCACTAATTGTAACTTAAAAACTCTTTTCACTGAAACATTTTTATGTACCTGAACAGATATAGAAACCTTCAGTGGGTGTTATCAATACACGTGAACACAATCATATTGAAATTTTCTGTCATCTATGAGTATGCATAGACCATAAGGGAAAATGAGCTGTA